>JAILXH010005863.1:11466-29602 GCA_023558415.1 Piaractus mesopotamicus | reverse complement strand
AATTAAACTTTACCTCAGAGAAACTGTGGATGCTGCCTGTTTAAGCTCTTCAGTCCCGACTGGACTCTTTAAACACGCACAGCGTTATGAATCGTGTTCGCTGCTGCTGTTTTCCAGCTTAAAGTCGCACAGCGAGCATCTCAGCGATGGAGATCAGTGTAAATGAACAGCAGGTGAAGATGAAGAGCTTCTCCAGCGGAGCTTCAGCTCCTGTTTCTGCTCCTTCAACAGCAGCCCGAGTCTGACCGCAGCTGGACAGAGAATGACGGGCACCTCCTGGTCTGCGAGGGGGGCTTCACAGTATAGCCTATTCCCCTCCCGCCCCCAGTCCTCCTACAAACCCCGGCTCCTGCGGTCTGATTGGCCATTTAGAAGTCATTCCCGCTGCAGTGCCAGCCAATATGGCGAATGGATGAGGGAAAACACGACAGAAAGAAGTAAAGTATGTGTATAATTCTGTGGTTGAGATGCAAACAGAGTGATTTGGTGTGAAGGGGTTCAGATGTCTTTACAGTGGTGGTGATAGGAACCAGGGGTCACCATGACTACAACACAAATATAGACATTTTATTTACTGTCCAAAACCACCAGTGAACTTACACGTGTCTTATGAGCTTCACATGGAATGTTGATGATGGAAAATAGTGTAAAATCTTAAAAAACAAGTTTTCTTTGGGGACTATTTTGCCTTACAACGCTCTCTGTGTACCCCTCCACCATGAATGGATTTACAAAATCATGTTTTTGACCAAATCCTTAAAACAATGTCATCGTGTCGCATCACACAGTGTAGTTGTAACCATTTCATGTAACATTTTTCTTTGACGTAGGTTTTAGAAGTGCTGAATGCTTCGGCCGTCTAGTTCCCATCACGACCATTCTGAGAAATTCTCACTCTATAGGTATCTAAAAAAAACCCGCATTTAACATCAAAGCACTTTGAATGACTTAATTTACATCTTAATAATTAAACTGTGCAGATTTTTTAGATCTTCATTTAACTTGTAACAGTAGATAAAGAGATCCTAATTAAACAAATAACACAAAGTGTACAGTTTTCATTCATTTATTAAACTAAATCTAATATTAAATGTTTTTGTAAAAGTATGTGAACCTCTGCTTTTAGTAAACACCTTGAGCAGCAATGACTCCAACCAAATGGTTCCTATTACTCTTGATCAGCCCTGCATATCGACTTGGAGGAATCTTGGCCTGTTCCAACATATGTTGGTGGGCTTTCTTGCATGAATGTTTTAGGTTCCGCATCAACATTTCTATTGGATTATGGCCGGGACTTTGGTTCAGGCTTTCCAAAATGTACAATTTCTTCTACTTTAACCTTACTTTGTTGAGTGACTGGTGTTTTTAAGTGTCATCGTCTTTCTGCAGGACCTATCCTCTGTTGAGGGTCAGTCCATGGATGAATGCCCCAACATTCTCCTGTAGTATTTTTGATAAAATCCAGAAATAATAGCTCCATCGAGCGATGACAAACTGTCCCTGTCCAATAGCAGCAAAACAGCTCCAATCTGTGATACTGCCACCACCGTGTTTCAAAGTTGGGATGAGATTCTTATGCTGGAATACAGTCTTCGGTTTTGCCAAACATGACATCTCTCAAGTAAGCCATGAAGATCCATTTTTGTTTTTCCTCTTTAGGAAAATTTAAACAAGCAGAAATGTTCTTCCTGGAGAAAAGTGGATTTCTCCACGCTGTGATTCCTTACATAGTATTCTTTTTCAGGGTGGACTTGAGAAAAAGCCACTGTTAGAGAAGCTTGCAGATCCTCAGATGTTACCTTGAGGTTCTTTTTGATCTCCCTGAATATTCTACGCCTTAGTTTTGGAGTCCTTTTTGTTGGGTGACCACCCCTAAGAAGGGTAGCAATGGTGTTCAGTTTTCCCCATTTATACTGGCTGACTGTGGATCTGAACAAAGATCCAAACTCCAACTCATTACAAATATTTCCAGAATATGTTTTGTCATGTTTACATGTCACTAATATTCATTTGATGACCAATGAACTGCCTCCTGTTTAATGTCTCTGGTTTAGCGTATGTTAAATGTGGTCTTGCACACTTGCCTCAAATCAACAAGTAGATAAAACCATAAGTGTGAGACAGACTGCACAGGCCCAAATTCTTTAATGTGACATCATTATTTCTTTTTCATGCTCATATGGAAGTTTTTGTCCTTTTGAGCCTTGGTTCCTCTCCGTTTCTTCTTTTCCTTCTCCGTTGCTCTTAGGAAGTGTTTCCTGCCAACACAATACCAAATAATCTTTGTCAGATTTATTCAGAGACCACTAAAGTCGTGCGTCATTCCATAGTTGCTGTTATGCACATATGTAGACATAACAGCTAAATCATTAAAATCTACTTGATTTTAAATGACATGCATTAGCTAGCGAGCTCAGTAACACTTCTCTGTGCGAGCAGACCCTCGTTCACTGCCAGCTTGAGTCGTTTCTCCATTAGCGCAGCAGCGTACACCACACAGCTTACGTCACATGGTATCAGCTGCGATCGGATGTTGGTACTGGTGCATTTTTAGGTCGAATACGAGCAAACGAGCACCGCATCGGGCTGATACCGATACCAGTATCTGTATCAAAGCATCCCTATCTAGAATAAGGTACAAGGACATTTGATTACATAAACAGTGGTGTCCAATCTTGTCAACCAAAAGACCTGGTGTGGCTGCAGGTTTTCATTCCAAACAAGCAGGAGCTCACCTGATTCCACTTGTTTAATCAACTGGACAGTCCTCAAACCTCTGATCATGGGCGCTCCTGCTTTGTATGCTTATATGCTTAAACCACAAGCAACTAAAGAAAGCGTTAAAGTAAAATACATGATGCATAAAAATTACAATTAATATTTTTACAATGTTAACAATACATTAAAAGTTACTTCAAGTGATAGTTACTTGTTTGCCTTCCTTAGTTTTGAAGTTAAGAGGCTAATATAGCTAACAAATAATAGAAGCTTAGGCCCTGTCCCAAATGGCGCACTTGCGGTCCAGCTGTGTTCATCTGCGCATGCCTGTGAACACTGCAAGGCTGTAGGGTGTCCCATTTCCCATTTTCACTTTCAAAAGGGTGCTTGGGCACCTTTTACTGCTGCCTTTGACGAAGTCCGCATTGAGCCGGACTCAGCAGTGATATTTTTGTGCATTTACACATTGATGATTTCACAGTCTTGGAGGAGAACCGCAGGGCTTATGGCGCCCTTTGGGACAGAGCTCGAGCAGTGATACAGCTCCGCTCCTGTGTGAATGTACTGGTGTCGTTGTAGATGACTCAGCTGAGTAAAACTCCTCCCACACTCTGAGCAGTGATACGGTTTCATGCCCGTGTGAATGGGCTGGTGTGCTTTGAGGCTGCTTCTGTCTCTGAAAGTCCTTCCGCAGTATGAACACTCATACGGTTTCTCTCCAGTGTGAATGCGCTGGTGTGCCTTCAGCGTACTCTGCTGTTTAAAACACTTGCCACACTCTGAGCACTGATACGGCTTCTCTCCTGTGTGGATGTGCCGGTGTTTTAGGAGATTACTTTTGCCTCTAAAACTTGTCCCACACTCTGAGCAGTAATACGGCTTCTCTCCGGTGTGAATGCGCTGGTGTAACTGGAGGGAGTTCTGCTGGGTGAAACTCTTTCCACACTCTGAGCAGCGAAACGGTTTCTCTCCAGTATGAATTCGCTGATGTTGCTGAAGAGTACTCTGATGTTTGAAATCCTTCCCACACTCCGAGCAGTGATACGGCTTCTCTCCGGTATGAATGCGCTGGTGCTGTTGGAGATTACCGTGTCGATTAAAACTCCTGCCACACTCTGAGCACTGAAATGGTTTTTCTCCGGTGTGAATGCGCTTGTGTGTTTGGAGACTGCTTTGTCTGGTAAAGCTCTTTCCGCATTCTGAGCAGTGATACGGCTTCTCTCCTGAGTGACTACGCTGGTGTCTTTGGAGATCACCCCACTGAGTGAAACTCTTCCCACACTCCGAGCATTGGTGGGCTCTCTTTTTGCCAGCTTTTTTCTGCATTCGTTTATGAGATGTGTTCGTGCAGACAGTACCAGAGAACGTATGCCGAGACGCTATTTTCTCATATTTCATGGATGCCATGTTCACTTATTTAATCTCTTCTGAATTCTGCAGCCTGACTCATTCCTCTTGGCGGCATCTCCTGGTTTGTTTCCAGAGGGACATTTGATGTGTGCAGGAAAGTGAACTCATGGAGCAAGAAAGGACTTGAAATAGTTGGTCAATCAGTTCTGGAGAAGAGAAAACAGAAAAAAACAAATGAAACTCAGTGTGAAATGGACCACAAATGTATCCCAAACTGTTGGTTTTAGGCAACAGGATAAAGTTTGAACCATGAACGTCATCAAAGGAACTAACTAGCAGCACAAGGACCATCACATACAAAATTTGGTCTGGTCAGCTGTTTAGGAAAGTGAGACAAAGCTAATTAAGGTCATATTGATTGGGAAGCGTTTACTGGTGGTAACCAAGTTAAGTGCTGCTGCCATGATACCACTGAAATATGGGGTATGCACATTGAAGAAGAACATACATTCCAGACTGGGCTGGGTTTCCTAAAAGCATCTCATCACAAAGACTGTTCTGAATTGGTATATAGAGCCTCACACTTACATTGTCTCAACCAATTAAGATGATATGCTACACAATATGTTTTTGGGTAACTGGGACTTCACCACAAATGGGGGATGTACGTATATATGTATTTATATATGATAGAGGATAAATGAGATGTATATCCAATCTAAGACCACATATCAAAGCAGCTCATATACGATACACCTCGTTGTGCGTCAGTTGGCGTGCTCTGTGATAAAAGTTTCTCAAACCCAATGCGTTTTGTCCCGTGTACATTATGACCCTGAGAATCATCTGAAATGTGAAGCTGTTTAGTAGACAAAATACAAAATAACACTGCGGCACACTGAAGTGACACTACATGAAAGTAAAGCTACTGTGGAACACTATTATATACCAACACTACCTACTAAAACTGTAGGCCACGACGAAAGGCACTTAACTGCCACATCCTACAAAGTTGCTGTTTTGTGTGATGTATTTTGGTGCGGTTGCTAGTCTTATGACGTTAGCTTGTGTTAAAAACCTTATAATTCAGAAGGCAAAAACATCCGTTGGCCAAAAGGAATCAGCTTAAGAACATTTCAGTTTACGACAGGGCACAATAGCAGCAATTCTGAAAATGGATTTCAGTTTTTCTCAGAGAAAACCAGAATATACCAGGAGTCTCCAATAGATGTATGACACAAACAGGATGAAGATACAATGTCCAAGTGAAAAGAACTGAAAAAAATCTGATCTGGGTCATGTTTTGGCAAAATTATGTAACTGGTAATGCGAATCAACCAGGACCACTTTATCTTGCCAAGCATGTGTAGTATCCAGAATTCAATGTGTTATCTGACTTTGCAGGTTTGGAATGTTTAAGTTAGGGGGCCCCTGGTCCAAAGGTCCAAGAGTCAAGGTCCCATAGGGAATGGGCCCCTCTCTCTTCCTCTCCCTCCCTCTCTTAGTTCCAGATAGATGAGATCATTTTAAAAAGGACCATATGTTCTGTTTCCTTTTTCTTCTCAGAATTGGCACGGGTCCTCTCAGGTACTTTATGGTGCTTGATATGATACTGTTTTACTTTGTAATAAACATCTTATACAAGATAGATGTGATCATCTTCACATCATCGCTATTTAATAAACAACACATGTTACACATTTGAGACATCTGTCTTGGTGATACAGTCCTATGAATGACATTGGTGATATGTAACATATTAACAGACCAGACTAGTACACAGACTATAAGAAATATTTAAAAAGAAATTACTTAATGCAGTGGTAATTTCCCTAACCCAGTCCTAAGGTCTCTCCTTCAAATGATTTATGATGCTGCTCCAACCTAACTCACAACATATAGGAATGAAGGAAATATGTGGACCATCTGGGGGGCCCTGAGGACCAGGCTGGGAAACACTGGGAACAGGGAATGCAAAAAAAATATAGCGACAGACTAACAAAAAGCCACTGCAAAGAGATGAATATCTGAAAATGCAAGTCATCTAAGACCAGTGAAATACAGCAACAGTAAACCATGGTTTTCATTCAAGTTTAGAGGCAAAGAGGCAGCATTCAGGGGTGGGGAGAGAATTCCCTACGAAGAGGCCGAATACAACCTGAAGAAAGGATCAAAGCAGCACATGGTATAGCTATGGTGGTTGGTATACTGTAGTAGGTAACACCTCTGCCTTTTACGCTGTAGACTGGTGTTCAATCCCTACCCTTGGCAAGCACCCTACACTATACCGATAAGAGTCATTGGGCAAGACTCCTAACACTCCCGTTGCCTACCTGTGTAAAATGATCAAATCGTAAGTCGCTCTGGATAAGAGCATCTGCCAAATGCCATAAATGTAAATGCAAAGATAAGATATTCAGACAAGTTGAATAGCCATGCTGCTGCAAACAACCCAACCTCAGTTTGGATAGGCCTCCAGAAGATCACCAACCCCAAGCTGAGAAGAAACCCCCACACCAAATATCAGCTCACGAGTTTTACTGCAGATCTTAAAGTTTATATGAAAATCTCCAGCTTTACTCTTCCAATCATTTGCCCTCCTCCACCACCTCCTCCACCACCTCCCCAGCAAAAAGCAGGACATCAAACAGCTCTTGAGAAGACAAAAGGCGAGAAAAGCTATGAGCCCAGTTTTAGTCTCAACATCCACCTTACAGCACTGCTCTGATCAACTGGCAACATTTTTCACATCTGCAAAACAACATTGAAACTTTGCTCCCACAAGCTTCAAATTCTCTGTTATCATCCCAGTCCTCAAAAAGTCAGATTTAATGAGGCCGCTCGCCCTGACATGCAGTCATAAAACTCTTTGAATGCCTTGTTCTCCATCTGAAGGCTATTACAAACCCACTGCTGGATCCCCTGCAGTTTGTGTAAACAGAACACAGGCCTGTCATTGATGCGGTCAGCTTGGCCCTGCACTTCATGCTACAGCCTCTCAACAGTGCAGGGACATAGGCTATAGCTCTGTTTGTGGACTTCAGCTCAGCTCAGCCACCACTGTGCCAGAAGTCCAACTTTCCCAGTTGTCTGTGCCTAATTTTATTAATAAATAAAGCTTTTCGCTTGGTTTATACAGCATATTCTAATAGTACTGGACATGTTTGCCAAATTGGGGCTTACATGTCTTAACAGTCAGGGTTCTTTTTAAGATAAGAGCTTCTAAGGGTCAGAGTTTTTAACACTCTGTTTTGCTGCCAAGGAAGGTCCAACACGAACTCACAATTTTGGACGATATTGAGTAAATGTATGAGACGACAGAGTTGTCATCAATATTTTCCCCCAAAAGACTGGATATCATGCACCGCAAAAGTCTGTAGGATGCTCCTCCATTGACCAGAAACTCCTACTCGGACATTACCACCTCATTTGCACATATAATTACACATTCTATACGCCGCTTAGATCAGCTGGTTCTGGAGATCTACTACCTTGCAGAGTTTAGCTTCAGACTAAATCTAACATACCTGATCCAGGTAATGAAAGCCTTCAGGGGCATCTGAATATTAGAGCCAAGTGTGCTGGATCTGAACTCTCCAGGGTGGTAGATCTCCAGGACCAGGACTGAGCCCCCCCTCTCTTAGATCATATCCACACCTTCATATCGTCACTGTCCAAAGAGAAACACCTTCGGCATTTTTTATTTTTCTACATAATTTCAACACGGCAACTGCCCTTTATACTGTGTGAAAATTTCATAATGATTGGACCAACAGGAACCCCTTATAATAAAAATCTTTTAACATTAACTTACGTAAAAAGTTAAGACTGTTTTTGCCCTCAACTTTTGGCGATCCATGTTTTTCTTTGGACAGTGACGATATCTGCTCTGACCTCGCTGGGAGTAAACCTGCTCTCCCACACAGGAGACGAGTAACTTAATCATTCGGCCAAACAGCAACTACAAAACACATACTTGGAGAGCTTAAAATGTCGCCATAACTCATGAAATTGTAAATTTTCCCTGTGGTGGGACTAATACAGAATTATCTTACCTTATTTTAACTCAGCTTTGATGGAAATTCAACTCGAAACAGCTGCAGCAAAGGGGAAACACGCAACACACAGTCTAGCTCAGGCTCTACTGTTCTGTTGATAGCCAGCAACGCCCCCCACAGTCCTTCAAAATAAGAGTCCTGAACCAACTAGGAACACAGTGCCTAACTGTATTCAATCAAAAGCAAGAACAACATTATTTTTAAACTGAACACAACCCGGCAAGTCTGGCATCACAATATTTAATAACTAAACAAAAAAATGAAACAAGCACAGGTACTTGTTCTTTATTTATATAAAAAATAAGTATATATTTATTTGGTTTTGTAAACTTTGTTAAGCCGCTGAGGTGATGCCGACTGTTTCTCAGCCCTTCAGTACATAAAAAATGCGCTCTCAGTTCTGATGTAAGCAGTTGTTATTATTTCATTGCTTTTTATTTTGCAGAATACTAAACATATTATAATTTTGCATTTTGTATTTGTTTAAAGAGGGGTTTAAAGAGAGGTTAGTTACATTTCTGTTTACACATCCCAAAAAAAGTCAGCACTTGCGTTACATTATTTTAATAGTAATTTATCACTTCTCATATCGTCATCGTGATAACGGACAGCTTTATCGACATCGCGTTTTACGTCAATATCGTGCAGCCCTAGAAGGGGTTGTCAGCCCTGTGTTAGGAAATAAGCCCCTGGGAATCTTTCTCAAACATTTCAAACCAGTTATTTGTGGGAAGAACACATTTCCACCATTTTCTACCTTAAAAACAGAGAAAAAAGAGGGAAGAGCCTGAACTGTATTCCTGTAGTACCAGTAATTTTCATAAAGGTATGTTAGTGTCTATTTAGTAGTGACGTTGGTTTCCAGATAGCAGACAGTTTTGGGCCAATTCTGGCTTTCCTATGTGACTGTTGGTTGACTACTGGGTAAATACTAGGCATGTTGGCCAGAACAGGGCCAGATCCTGGACAGCTTCATACGGTTTTGCCTCGTGTCTACATTCATGGGACAATTCTGGCGTGAATGTTGTGAACCAATAATGTAGCTGGGCCAAGTTTGGGTCATATCCTTCAGTCCCACTCACTTTACAGTATGTGGGCCAGATCTGGGCCGAGACCCCAGCCATATATTGGGCCAGAACAAACCAAGGATGTGGCCCACCAGTGGGCCAGACATATTTTGCTAACTGGGTTCTGTTGACACTCTGTAAGAATTGTGACGAGTTAAGGAGAAAAAGACATTTTCACCAATTCTAATAATCTTATTTTAAACGTCCGCTAGATAAAACTACAGGCTACAGTACATTGAGCAGTTAAGGGTGTTTTGAGCAGGTAAATTTAGCTTCTAAACCCCACATAAAGCATCTCTACTGTCCTAAATCTGCCAAACACGGGCGCTGTAGAGCTGAGATCACCCAGCAGGTCAGTTCGAGCTCCGCTCTGTCAGTCTGTTTAAACCTTAATGTTCAGCCGCTGTTTCACACTGTGTGAAAGGTAAAGCATGTAAACAGGAGCAGCTCCTCCTCACCTCCACCTCCTCACCGCCTCCTCCAGCACTTCAGTCCAGTTCTGTTCCTGTTTCTCTCCTCAGCCTGACTGTGAACGCGCACCGACGAGCACGCGCACCAGGGTGAAGTATATGGCGTCAAATCCGGTCCACAAATGGCCGCTAGATGGCGGTAGAGGGTGTTATGATTGTAGAGTTAGACTAACAACCCTGCTGAAGAAGACCACCCTGCTGAAAACAGACCACTAGAACCATTGATGCTTTCTAATGGGAATTGGCTTAATGGTCACCATTAGGGACGACTGATTTGTGTAGGACACCTTTAGATCCCATTAAGAAACAACAAATGCATGGAATCAGAGCACCTGTTAAACCATCACAATCACTAATTTACACTGTGATATCAGCCCATCAGGTTAAACACTATATACCTTTACTGACTATGGACACCACCAGGAACCAAGAGAGACTTTTAGTGGGTTATATGACTTTATGGTTACCATTAGAGACCACTGGTTTGTGTAGGGCACCTTTAGATCCCATTAGGAAACCAACAAATGCATCTGGAATCACCTGTTAAGCCATTAGAGTCCTTTATACTGTGATATCGGCCCCTCAGGAAAACATTCAACACCATTAGTGACTACTGGACACCACCAGGACCTAACAGAACCTTTTAATGGTTTCTGTGATTTTTTGTAGCAGGTTTAGGGTGGATGATGTCAACTCAATGTCTGGAATTCAGTCTCTAAAAGGCGTTGAGCTTTGTTATTAATTCACATTTTCAGATTCGCTTTCAAAATATCATTTGCGTGTCCTGCAGGCCAAAGCAGTCGAACACCAAATCTTGTCCCACTCCCTTCCCCCACGTCCTGCCTACACTCAGTGGCTATTTTATCAGAAACACCTACCGTACTTGCAACAGTAAAGAAATGATGTAGCTTTTAAACTTAAAAAAAAGTGATTAACTGAGTTAACTAGACATTTTGAGTTTGTTGAGCTTCTAATATTAATTTAACAGAGGAATCATTTGATTGGCACAGTGGCTAGCGCTGTCGCCTCATAAGGGGCTGGGTTCGATTCCCCAGCCAGGCGACCAGGGTCCTTTCTGTGTTTGCATGTTCTCCCTGTGTCTGTGTCGGTTTCCTCTCATAGTCCAAAGACATGAAGTCAGGCCAACTGGACATGCTAAATTGGCCCTAGCTGTGAGTGTGTCTGTTACTGTATGTGTCTGTGTGTCTGTCCAGGGTGTTTTCTGCCTTCTGCCCAGTGAGCACTGTGAAAAGCTCCAGCACCCCTGCGACCCAGGAGGATGAATTTATCATCTGGTTTTACATTTGTTAACTTATTATTTGAAGTTCAGTGAACTCACCATTTCAAGTTCACCTGGTTTCTTAATTTTTTAAGTTTAAAAGCTGCATTACTATTTTTTTTTAGAGTGTACCGACTGTAGCATATCTCTTGCTGCAGTCCATCAACCTTTCCACCCCATCCTTCGGTGAAAAGGGCCACCACAGGACCACCACTGTCCAGATTTTGTGGGTGATGTTCCACTGTCAGAGCAGCAAAGATTCTATTGCTGGGGTTGACAGGCCACTAGAAGCCTGTACAAAATACCTTCTATGGTACGTTTTTACATTCACTTCTGACTTAAAAAAGAATATTTTTTTTTTGTTCCACCAGTTCAGTTATAAAACAAGCTGCTGAAGACACACGGCTGTTATTTAGAAAGAGAATCTGAAAATATGAATAGTAGAAACACTGAAAGCCTTTTTGAAACCAAATTTTAGATGTTCAGTTTTACGTCACCAGCTGTAAAAGTCAGTTTCAGGTTTTATTTTGCTGTCTCACAAACCTTAACATTCAATTTCTGTACAGAGTTCAATTTCTACTGAGCTTGTAAGGTTACATGGTGGTTATTTTTTAATAAGATGTGGCCGTAAATTAATATATTGAGGCCACAAGTTAGGTTCCTAATAATTCATGGCCTCAAAGTAGCAAATTGTGGCTGTACTCTAGTAATTTGTAGCCACACCTTATTAAAAAACAATCACTATGTCACCTTAGGGTCTCATGGATTTTGCCAAAGAACAGACATAAAGCAAAAGACGATATGAGCATTTTGCTCTGGAGTGTTCGATTTCTGGCCTCCACAGCTGTTAAATTCTCATCTGTTGCCACCAGAGGGCGACAAAACCCACTTAATGAGCACAGGCTTAAAACTTCATAGACTCTTCACAAATGAGACAAGAACATAGTAAAGAGAGAAATAACAAGATAGACCAAGATAAACTGGAGTCTCATAGCACATATCATCTCTGTCGGGACAAAACCTCGTATCTCAGTTATTGTCATTTTTCATTTTTTGACATCATTTTTAAAAACCATCTGCTCTTTATATCGTGTTGAAATTTCATGATGAATGGACAAACGGAAAAGCTCCAAAACAGCTTGGAAAAAAGATTTTTTCCATTTACTCCCATTCAAAGTTAAGACGTTTTTTCCTTCTCCTGAAAAATCACCACTTTGGAGATATGAGGCTTTTTCCCAACAGTGACGAAATGCCTTGGCACTGTTTACTATCTTTATAGTTTTACAGATAACCGGATTTGGCTTTGTTGGGTTCAAATTCACCTTCAGATGGAACATCGGGCTATAACACCTAGAATGAAGCAGTGAGAAATGATTCCAAGCAAAAATAAACAAATTACATGTTTGTGGCCTAAACACAGGATCAAGCTTTCCAGTCATATACAGTAGTTTGAACACCCCCACATGTTTTGCTGTTTTTCTAAGTAATAATAAACAAATTAACCCTATATAGAGAACAAACTTAAAAATGGCACTGCTCTGCAAATTTCTGTGCACAGCTTCTATCTATTAGCTGAGTTTAACATATTGGGAAAAACCTAAAACATAAAAGGTGCCATAACTTTTGCACAGGCCACGTTTTATGTGTTGTTTTGTTTCCAACATGTTAAATTCAGTAAATAAAAAGTAGCCATGCAGGAGCTTGTTCTCTGTCATGTTCACTTATTTTCACCTAGAAAGTCAACAACAGCATGGAAATTTGACCGGGGGTGCCAAAACTTTTGCAGACGAGTGTAAGTAACAGTCCAGATGGTGTTTGTCTGGAAATGGAACGGCAGTTTGAGTAGGGAAACAGGTAGGAATCCTGAATGGGACTAAAATAGATTTCCAGGGAATATCCCGTAGATTGGCTTGATGTGTTGGCTTAGTCATTCGCACAGTTACTACAGAACAACAAGAGGAGGAGGGAGGGGGAGGGGGAGGGGGAGGGGGTGGAGCAAGGCCATGCTCCTCCTCCAATGTTCCTCCTCCTCCTCAAAAAAAAAAAGGCCTAGGTATAAAAGGTAGGAGTGTCAGCAGCAGATGTGAGTGTCTCACTAATACCCCATTATAGGTACAGTGAGAGGACCAAGCTGCTTCAGTTCCTTCTGAAAAAACAGAAATACAAGCAAAATGGTGAGTGAAACCACATCATCTTACTCTTTTTCCTGAAATCAGTACCTGTTTTAATGTTTTTAGCTTTGAATAGTGCAGTTTGGCTGTAAAGTAGTAAAGCAGCCAGACAACGTGTTGCCTTAAACATATATAAGTGTATCACTGCTGTTGTACCAAAACCTCGTATCTCCAAATTGGTAACTTTTCAGGAGAAGGAAAAAAACATACATTACTTTTAACGTAAGTCAATGGAACCAGACATTTTTCCAAGTCATTTTGGGCTGTTTCTTTTGGTCTATTCATCTTAAAATTTGCACACAATGTAAAGGACAGTAAGTATGTTCAAATTATGGCAAAAGCTGAAAAACGACAAAAATGGAGATACAAGGTTTTGGTGAGACAGCAGTGATATGCAGCCTCTTCTGGTGTCAAATGGACCCTGTCGCCAGGTCTGTATGCTATAACATCTGGCACCGACTTCTTAAAGGCCTCAAACGGCCTTTTGTTCACAGTGAACTGTCTGTAGTTAAATGATATAATGTTACCCATGATTTACAGATGTTTACAGTGTAGAGCAGTGCAGTGAATAAATGAATAGGGAGTCATTACTTTAAGTCCTGTGTAGTGCAATGTATGGTGAACATGGAGCTATTAAATGTGCTATGTAGTGCACTATATAGGGAGAGGGGACATTATTTAAAGCCAAATGTAGTGCACTATCTAGGGCACAAGGGGCCATTACTACATGCACTATATAGTGCACTACTCTGTGAGCAGGGAGCCATTCTTTCATGCCCTACATAGTGCACTATATAGAGAGGGAAGAACCACTATTTCATATTACACTGGGGTTAAAGAGACATTATAATGTTCTAGCTAGTACACTACATGTAGAGTAAATAGTCATTATTTAATGTTCTAGCTGGTACACTACATGTAGAATAAATAGTCATTATTTAATGTTCTAGCTAGTACACTACATGTAGAATAAATAGTCATTATTTAATGTTCTAGCTAGTACACTACATGTAGAGTAAATAGTCATTATTTAATGTTCTAGGTAGTGAACTATATAGAGAATAAAAAGTCGTTATTTAATGTTTTAGCTAGTACACTATGTAAATAAGAAATAGTGATTATGTTAATGTTCTACCTAGTACAGTACAAGTGGAGCCAATATTCATTATTTATTTTTGTAGCTGGTACACTACATGTGGAGTAGTTGTTATTTAGTGTTCTAGCTAGTACACTATATGTAAGGCAGTCATTATTTAGTGTTCTAGCTAGTACACTATATGTGGAGCAGTCATTATTTAACGTTCTAAGTAGTACACTATATGTGGAGCAGTCATTATTTAATGTTCTGGCTAGTGCACTGTATGTGGAGCAGTCATTATTTAGTGTTTTAGCTAGTGCACTGTATGTGGAGCAGTCATTATTTAACGTTCTAAGTAGTACACTATATGTGGAGCAGTCATTATGTAATGTTTTAGCTAGTACACTATATGTGGAGCAGTCATTTTTTAATGTTCTAGCTAGTACACTATATGTGGAGCATTTATTATTAATGTTCTAGCTAGTACACTGTTTGTGGAGCAGTCATTATTTAGTGTTCTAGCTAGTACACTATATGTGGAGCAGTCATTGTTTAATGTTCTAGCTAGTACACTATATGAGGAGCAGTCACTGTTTAATGTTCTAGCTAGTACACTATATGTGGAACAATCATTATTTAATATTCTAAGTAGTACACTATACAGAGAATAAAGTCATTATTTAATGTTCTAGATAGTAAACTACATACAAAATAAATAGTATTTAATGTTCCAGTTAGTACACTACATATGGAGTAAATAGTCTTTATTTAATGTTCTAGATAGTAAACTACATAGAAAATAAATTATATTTAATATTCCTGTTAGTACACCACATATGGAGTAAATAGTCACTATTTGTTGTTCTAGGTAGTGCACTGTACAGAGAACAGGGACATTATTTCATGCTCATGCTAGATTAAGTGCACTACATGGGAAACCAGACCATTTTGATGTTATGCCCTATATAGTGCACTCTCACTATCTGGGGAGTAGGAAGCTATTCTTTAATGTAGTGAACTATTTAAGCCATAAAAGGACTGTTTCTGGTTTCCTTCCTAGATAGTGCACTATGTAGGGAGCAGGGACATTATTACCTGTTATGTGCTCCACACAGAAAACAGGAAGGTTGTTACTGTATGCCTTATATAGTGCACTGTTTGGGGAGTGTCACTGAAACTCAGTGTACTTTCATGGTTTAAAGGTCAGAGTAGTGTGTTATACAGAGAACAGGGAGCTATTAATGCTCTGTGTTGTGCACTAAATACAGGAAAAAGTGTGGAACTCGCTTATCCTGTCTCACAAGAACCGTTTACCCTGTGTTTAAATTGGCTCATTTAGCCTAAACAAGTATGCGCAGGTGTCCTTTAGCAGAGAACTCAAGAACACTGAGCTAAAGAACGTTCTTGCGTATCCAGAATGATTGAGTGTGGTTAGAGGGCGTGTTTGTTAGCGTTACAGGTTAGCTGTGTTAGCTTTACTTGTAGATGTTAGCTTTACTGGTTTTGCTCTCTTTTCTCAACTGGTCAAACCTGAACAGTTAACAGAGTGGTTCCACATTCTCTGTTGCAGCCTTGAAAAAGGCTTGAGATTCAGACCTGATCAGTGTGTCAGAGGCCTTTTTCTCAGTAGGAACAGGCCTGAACCACATGTTTGCAAGGCTGATTGTTCAGAGCCTGAAAGACGACTGTTTGTAGCCAGTTAAAGGATGTAGTTCGGACACCAGCTGTCTTTTTCACACCGTCACAGGGTGAAGTAAGTCGGTCAGAAGGCGGCGGGGGTGTGGAACGTTTGTTTTTAAGGTCTCCAGCTGCTCGGCAGATCTCGCTATTTCACATTTTCTCACTCCTTCTTTACTTTGGCAGGTCAAAGCATTATGATCATAGCATAAAGAACCACTGCAGGTTTCATGTACGTCAACTTTTATAGCGTATTAGTTGTAGTAACACACACTATTCATGCAGATCTATGCTACATAGAAGTGTCATAACTGTGTAATGAACTTAGAACAGACCTCTTTCGAGAGGTGCTAAAGGTTCCTAAGTGGTTCTTGGCTTTGGTCTATGGTTTTAGGAAAAGCAGTATTTATTATATATCTTACTATCATTACATATATATGAAAAACACATGTAAGACATCTTACTTAATACTTAACTACTTATATACATTCTTAAAAATAGTTCTTCAAGGGTTCTTTAGTGAAGAAAATGGTTCTACATAGAACCTTGGACACTCAATGAACCTTTTGCATGATTAAAGGGTTCTTTGCATCATGAAATTGTTCCTCAGAATGTGCTGTAGATGGTTCTATGTAGAACATTTTTGAAATGGGTTCTATATAGCACCAAAAAGGGTTCTTCTATTGTTACAAGCTTGACATCGTACATTCTTAAAAATCATGGTTCTTTAAATGTTCTTTAGTAAAGAAGATAGAGCCATGAACACTTAAAGAACCCTTTGCATGATTAAAGGGTTCTTTGCATCGTGAAAAGGTTCTTCAGAATGTGCTGCAGATGGTTCCATGTAGAACCTTTTTGAACGGGGTTCTATATAGCACCAAAAAGGGTTCTTCTACAAGTTTGACATCATACACTCCTAAAAATGATGGTTCTTCAAGGGTTCTTTAGTAAAGAGATGGTCCTATATAGAACCATAAACACTCAAAGAATCCTTTGCATGATTAAAGGGTTCTTTGCATCGTGAAAGGCTTCCTCAGAATGTGCTGTAGAGGGTTCTATGTAGAACCGAAAATGGTTCTATATAGCACCAAAAAGGGTTCTTCTGTTGTTACGATGTCAAGCTTGTAATAATAGAATAACCCTTTTGGTGCTATGTAGAACAATTTTCCAAAATATACTATATAGAACCATATACAGCACATCAGTCTGAAGAACCCTTTCGCAATGCAAATGTTCGTGGTTCTATATAGAATTGAACTAAAACCCTTGACAAACCACCTTTTTTAAGTGTATATATTTATATACATATATACATATGGGACATATAATTCTTACATATAGATACATATAGATATATTATAGTATCACACCAAAGACCCCTATTTGGCACCTTTAAGACTGTAGCTCTACATTCAGGGAGGAATGCAGGTTTCTAATCATCCAAACCCTCCATAAAGTTAAACATTAACTTACTGCAGCTTTTACTGTATCAATAAAGGTAAAGTCCATTTACATTAGGCAATACTGTGGTCTACTTATCTGTGTCCAACCAGAAGTTTACACACATCCACTAGACAGCAAGACTTGCTGACCTACTGGGAAAGTCTTGTGACCTGAAGCCCATTGATGACACAGACGCACCTTTAAGTTTGTCAGCACAGTGTTGTTGTACGACCACACGCTGTGTGTAGTCTGCAGCCATTTAAAACCAGATGGAAAAAGAGCACAGCGAAGAGCAGCGAGTATAAAAGGCCTTTATTTGTCGACTCCTGTTCACAATTTGCCCTTGTGGGTTGGAGCTGGAGGCTGATGGAAAACGAATCCCACAAGCAGGAAGTTAACGATCATAGCTGGCTGTAAACAGGCCTGCTGGTTATCAGAGAGCCTCCGTTATTGGCTGGTAGTAAAGAAAGCGACAGAGACACTGTTAGAGTCCGTGCTGCGGGTTAAAGAGTAGAAACGTTCATACGTTGTTTTGACTTTGTTGGAAAACCAGAGGAAAATAGGACTAACATAAAGGAACAACCAAAGGCCCTTTTAAAAAGCCTTCACAAAAGGCCTTTTATAAAATATCCAGGTCCCATTTTTTACATATGAAAGAGTACAACCATTTCTTTATGGTTCCCAAGGTTAAGGTTAGGGTTAGATTTAGAAATTTCTTATTATATACAGATACTTACATATATATAACACATACAAGACAACTGCAAAGAAAATGGCGTTCCTAGCAACCACCTGAAACACCTGGTAGACCCCAGAACTGCCCCC
>JAILXH010005863.1:0-11039 GCA_023558415.1 Piaractus mesopotamicus | reverse complement strand
CAGACCTCAACACCACTGAATGTGTTTGATTACTTCAGAAAATCATCAACCAGCTTCTAAGACTGAACTTTGGTTTGAAAAATATCCCTGCAGAAGACAGTTCAGCATTGTAGGAGACGGAGAGTAGAGGGGCAGTGGGCTAGTAAGGCCGTATGGGTGGGGAGATGGGACAGTTATAGCAACCCATAAATAACTGCTTTAGCTGCTTTTTGACCTGGCTGCCATGCCCAAACTAGGCAGGCCCATGTGCCCGAGTAATCCCCCTGTCCAATGACAGGCCACTGGAAGGGGCAGGGGGTAAAAATAGTGTCCCTAACACCACAGAGAGGACGATTCGAGAGAGAAGAGAAGCTGACAGAGAAGTGGATGAATGCGGGCACCTTGTAGCACCAAAGTGGGACGCCTCTCTGGAGTTTTGACACAGATTCACAGCTCAAACTATTACGAAGCACTTTTTTAGCACTCCTGTGTAGACGCTGGACTGAAGTATTGATCCTCCATAGTACACGTCTTAACAATGTGTCAGCATAAGTCACAGTACACAGCACACATGATATTTGTGTTTGCGGACCGGCTATTGCAAAACAGAGTCATCTTGACCCATTTAGGCCTATTAATAGACCCATTTAACCCGTAAAATCCATGGGCCTGTATGTGGCCCATGCTGGAATAGCTCACTGTGACAACTACAGTACGATGCCAAATCAAATTTCCGGTCAAAACTGCAAAACAGCAATTAAGTATAAGTACAATTCTTTGGTATTTGGTTTAGAATAGATATAGAGTAATAATATAATGCATAATGAAAGATATGGAAACTAGATAGGAAAAGTTTGTGAACAAACTTTAAGGTGGCTTGTCAAGGCCAGCTTCAAAAGCTGAAGCAATTGCAGACCAACGTTGATCGTTTTTGATAACTTAATATCCCAGGTGGTTGCTAAGATGTTACTAGCATACTTGTTTGAAGGGGTCATAAGATAGGAGTCCAAAAACATTTGGCTACAAAGTGTATACTGACTGTGGTGGAAAAATAGTTAGACGTATAAGCATGCTTACATATGTGGAATGGTGTTGAGGAAGTTGAGCATTCCCCCATTAATTTCTAAAGAAATAAATCATGTTTGAGTGAGCGTAGTATGAACACCGTAAATCAAATCGGTCGGGAAAGCACAGGCAACATATTTGGGTATAGGCTCTACGATCCCACCAACTTTGGTGGTTCTAGCTCGAAAGCTGTAGAAGGAGTGAAATTGCAAAGTTTTAACTGTAGAAGAAGATAACGAAGAACAAGTTGGCTTGAAAAAAGGTCTATTTTGATTTCAGGTTGACTTTGAATATGTAATGATTTTCGTCGTATTTTACGTATCTCAGGAAGCTCAGAAGTGGTCTCTGCACAAGCATATTTTCGAGGGGTCTTGTTTTCACCTCTCGCTCGTTTACAGCTCCCTCTGTTTTTCTCGGAGGCATGCAGATTCCACATTAGGGCGTAGGCCCCCTCTCTAAAACCACTCGCATAAACCCGCAGAAACTCTGTCAGCGCTCTGGTCTTTCGCAGCCTTGTGCAGGCTTGTTTGAGCCAGGACGGGCAACAAGGAACGAAACTGGAAAACATTTCTCTGGGTTTATGTGTGTGTGTGTGACATGTCCTGGTGAGACCGTTCGGCAGCCGCCCTTTCCAAGCAGCGATGCATGACGTGTTATTTCTATCTGCTGAAAACAGCATGCCATGCATGGAGAATGAATTTGCTCAGAGGCATTATTGAAATTAGCAGACAAACAAGTCTGGCCAAACAGGTTGGAAGTGTGTATGTAAAGCTCCATTCACTCCCCTAGATCCAACCTGTCACCTGCATGTGTCAGTCATGTGGCCCACAGCTCACTTTAAGCAATTTGTTTGCTGCTGCCCCCTGGCGGTAACCACAAAACTCCCTTGAACAAAGACAAAGTGCCACAGTTCAGTCCCATTTGTGTAATTCATCAATGGTAGATGGTTAAGCACAGTCATATATGCATTTAGAAGAGTGGAAAAGGCCTCAGCAACTGACTGCCCAACAGCTCATGCAAATCCAGTCTACACCATAAATAACATGTGAGTCTTTGCATAGAGAAACCATACTGCTGTACTTGGATTACTGTAAGTAATGGTGTAGAAACCCTATTGGTAGCCCGGACCCTAAATTTACATAGAGGTGATTTGAATAAGCCCTATTTATGTGGCCGCATTGTGTGTCAAACACTCTTTTGTTTTCAGTTCATGTGTTTACTTCGATATTATGTGTTAAAATGATCCTACTGTAGCTCTAATTATATTCTACATACATTTGCCTCAAATAAATGAAAGTCCTCCAAAATAATTTTTTTTGAAAGCTTGCCGCACCACCTTCTAACAAAATAAACCCCAGAAATCACAACCCGTAGAATTTATAGCTGGTTTTACAGTCATTACAGCCCAGTCATTTGAGAGTGGGTATGTCTTTAATTAAATACTTATATGAAAAGCAATTCAACTCTTTATGTTTATAAATTTGGTAGATCGTCATTGAAAATGTGGTGCTACATTACATTTGAATTATAATTAGATCGTTTTAGTCTTTAAAAAAGTCAGAGAACTTGACTATGACTCAAGAGGACTCGTGTTTAGTCTCTAATGATTAATCATGTTTACTGTGTTTCTCTTGCTCTACAGCGTGAGTGCATCTCTGTCCATGTGGGCCAGGCTGGTGTTCAGATGGGTAACACCTGCTGGGAGCTGTACTGTCTGGAGCACGGTATCCAGCCTGATGGACAGATGCCCAGCCAAAAGCCTGTTGGTGGCCATGATGACTCATTCACCACCTTCTTCAGCGAGACCGGCGCTGGAAAATATGTACCTCGTGCTATCTTTGTGGACCTGGAGCCCACAGTCATAGGTGACTGAATCTTACCCTCAGTCCTGTTTGGTCTAGCATGTGATGCTGTACCTCTGAGCCAATGAATCTTCTTCAAAGAGCCCTACAGGGGCCATTTTCCAACCAGGTTCTTGGTGGTTAAGACACTTTATACATATATCAAACAGGGTACAGGTTGACTGTCAGTCATTTTATAGCAATTGTCAGGCATTTGTTCCAAAGTTGGGTCCACCAGATGTTCTGAACTGAATCTGTACAACCCTGTGTTCCAGATGAAGTACGCACCGGTACCTACCGCCAACTCTTCCACCCGGAGCAGTTGATCTCAGGAAAGGAGGATGCAGCCAATAATTACGCTCGAGGTCACTACACCATCGGCAAGGAGATCATAGACTCTGTCCTTGACCGCATCCGCAAACTGGTAAGATTGTAGGAAAATCAGATCAGTGGTTCTCAGTCTTGGTCCTGGAGTGTGAATGTCTTACATATTGTAGTAATTTCCCTGCTTTACCACACCCAGCTCACCTCAGGGGTGACTTGCTAATAAGTTCACTAAGTTGCATCAGGCGTTTTTGGAGATAGGGAAACTCCTAAATGTACAGCATACCCCAGGACAGAGATTAAGAACAACTTGGTTTGGTTAGCATTATGCAAATGATGATCATCATAACCCGTTCCAGCACAGTATTATTTGCTTATCAAATTGTTAACTGCTAAAGCAACCTGGTTAATTGGTCAGATAACGCTGTGGTTTGATAGATTGATTCTTGAGATTATTGTCTAATGTTCTACTACAGTTGGAACAAATACTAACCTTTGAGAAAATTCTGATTGGTTTCTAACACTAGATATAGTCAAGCTTATTTTTGACCACGATTATATAATGAGTATCACCTCTTCTGTACAGGCTGACCAGTGCACAGGACTGCAGGGCTTCCTGGTGTTTCACAGCTTCGGTGGAGGAACAGGGTCTGGATTCACCTCCCTCCTGATGGAGCGTCTCTCTGTTGACTTCGGCAAAAAGTCCAAGCTGGAGTTCGCCATCTACCCAGCGCCGCAGGTGTCCACGGCTGTGGTGGAGCCGTATAACTCCATCCTGACCACTCACACCACGTTGGAGCATTCCGACTGCGCCTTCATGGTGGACAACGAGGCCATCTACGACATCTGTCGGAGGAACCTGGACATCGAGCGCCCGTCCTACACTAATCTCAACAGGCTCATCAGCCAAATCGTGTCCTCCATCACCGCCTCCCTCCGCTTCGACGGCGCCCTGAATGTGGACCTGACAGAGTTCCAGACCAACCTGGTGCCATATCCCAGAATCCACTTTCCCCTTGCTACATATGCACCAGTGATCTCTGCCGAGAAGGCCTACCATGAGCAGCTCTCAGTGGCCGAGATCACCAACTCCTGCTTCGAGCCCAGCAACCAAATGGTGAAGTGTGACCCGCGGCATGGGAAGTACATGGCCTGCTGCCTGCTGTACCGCGGCGATGTGGTGCCCAAGGACGTAAACGTGGCCATCGCAGCCATTAAGACCAAGAGGAGCATCCAGTTCGTGGACTGGTGCCCCACTGGCTTCAAGGTGGGAATCAACTACCAGCCCCCGACTGTGGTACCCGGTGGTGACCTGGCCAAGGTCCAGCGGGCTGTGTGCATGCTGAGCAACACTACAGCCATTGCTGAAGCCTGGGCTCGTCTGGACCACAAGTTTGACTTGATGTACGCCAAGCGGGCCTTCGTGCACTGGTACGTGGGGGAAGGCATGGAGGAGGGAGAGTTCTCTGAGGCCCGTGAAGACATGGCAGCCCTGGAGAAGGATTACGAAGAAGTGGGTATCGACTCATTTGAGGAAGATGAGGAGGGAGAAGAGTTTTAAAAGATCGGAGAAGAAAGTGACCTCTGGACAATGTCTGAGCCCATTATAACATCTAAAATCCTGGAAAAGGACTGAGTGAAAACTCTATTCTATTCCTGCCAACATTACCAAAGGAAGCACAATGTGCAGCCCCCAATGTCATCTACTTTCTAAATGTTTGTTTTGTCTTTTGGTGTAACCCTTTTTATTTTGTACCAGAAGTGTCAAAATAGCTATTAATATGAAATAAAGGTGTCAATTCTGCTTGACTGCTTGTTTTCATTTTTTGATGTAGAATAAAAAAAAAATTCTAAATGCATCTTTGGCTGCACATATATATGGAAACTAAGTTGCGAAATAAGCCAGTTTTGAATTCATTGATTGTGTGACGGCACAAAAACCCGACACATTTACATATCTGCCTACTCAACCTACAGCAGTTTAGCCCCGCCCATTCATACTGAAGTTATAAGGAGTGTTTCAGCCTGGACTGCTTTTGGAATGACACTACAGGGTGGCCAATCAGAACAGGGCTAATTTACATATCGGTCTTAGAGACTGGGGGGATGCACTGATATAGGAATTGTCGGCCATTGCCGATATCAGATATTTACAGATATCTACTGATGCCTAAACACAAACGTGTTCTGCATTACGGAGGAACATAACACATTTATATAATTTCAAATACAGTACAACAACAATAATAAATACACCATCAAATATCATTTTAAAATACTAAACTTTTTAAAGCAAATATCTGCCGATAATGATTTGTATCCAATATAATTGTGCATCATTAAATATAATGTAGAAGATGGCCCAAATCATACAATACTATGGGTGGAAAAGGAAATAAAGATTTAAGAGAGAACAGAGAAAGCAAAAATTCAGAAATGTTAGTTCAATTTACACTTCACAGTAGTGGCGATAGGAACCAGACGTCCACCTCTAAAAGCTCCCTCACAGAAAGTTACTACATGAAATGGTTATGAATTCACTGCATGATGTCTGAGACACTGTTTTATGATGGTTTTGTGATAAAGTTTTGGCTTAAAACGTATTTTAATACGTTTATTTTAATCCATTCATGGTGGAGGGATACATGCAGGGCGCTGTGAGGCAAAATAGTCTGTAAGGTAAACTTTTGCATTATTTTCCCATCATCAACATTCCACATAAAACTCAGAAGACTCCTACAGGTTCACTGGTGGTTCTGGATAGTAAATAAAATGTCTATATTTATTGTAGTCATGGTGACCCCTGGTTCCTATCACCACCACTGTAAAGACATCTGAACCATTTCACACCAAACCACTCTAAATGACTCTGTTTACACCTCACACACTGAATAATACAGAAATTTTGAAAAATCGGTCGGGTTCCCCTTTAAGGCTGTGCGTCATCAGCGCGTCATCAGTGTACACGGAAGAGTCTCTGGAGGAGAGAGGGAGAGAGAGCGGAGGAGTCCATCTGTGAAGGTAATGCTGCTCACCTTAGCTCTATAAACAGCTGCCTCGGCCTCCGCTTTACTGATTCAGCTAAACAGCTGAAGACTCCGCTCTGACACGAAATTTAGGGGCTTTAAAGGTTTATTTTACCCACATTTAGACCCGCCGCCCGGCTCGAGTCTGCCACGTTATCGCTGAAGGCCTTAAAGGGAGCGTTTACAGAAGCGGGCTGAATCAGAAAAGGCCTAAACGCCTCAGCAGCTTCGAGCGAAAACCAGAACGTGGTTCACTTACATCGAAGCTTCAACTAAGAGCGCATTTACCAAGGTTTTGCGTTAAAGACGAGGTCAGCCAATCAGGGGCTGCGGCGAGGCAAAGTCAGCCAATCAGGGCCTGCAGCGAGGCAAAGTGAGCCAATGAGGGTTATTAAGGTACAAGAAACAGCCAATAAGGATTTTCTGAATACAAGGCAGCTGATGAGGGCTGTGTGGATACAAGAAGCAGTCAGTAAGGGCTGTTTAGGTAAAGGAGACAGCCAGTAAGGACTGTTTATATTCACAAGGCAGCCAGTAAGGGCTGTTTGGGTAAAAGAAGCAGCCAGTAAAGGCTGTACAGAAATTGGGCGGCCAGTAAGGACTGCAGAAAAAGGGCAGCCAATCAGGGCTGTTTATGTACAAGAGGCAGCCAATCAGGGCTATTTAGATACAAGAGGCAGCCAATCGGGGCTATTTAGGTACACAAGGCAGTCAACAAGGGCTGTTTGGGTAAAGGAGCCAATAAGGGCTCTTTAGGTATACAAGGCAGCCACTAAGGACTGTTTAAATACAAAAGGCCACCAATGTGTGCTGTCTAGATGCAAGAGACAGCCAGTCAGGGATGTTTAGATACAAGGGCAGCCAGTAACGCTGTTTAAATGCAAGAGACAGCCAACAAGGACTGTTTAGATACAAGAGGTAGCCAATGAGGGCTGCCTAGATGCAAGACACTGGCAATAAGGACTGTTTAGGTATACAAGGCAGCCAGTGAGGGCTCTTTTAAATGCAAGAGACAGCCAATCAGGGTTGTTTAGATTCAGTGGCAGCCTTTAAGGCTGTTCAGATTTAAGAGACGATAAACAAGGCAGCCAATAAGCGCTGTTTAGATACAAGATAGAGCTAATCAGGGCTGTTTAGATCCCCTCAAAAAGGGATGCTGCAAAATAAGTGGCAGCCTAGCGATAAGTGAGAGGTTACAAGGGGCACCAGTTACGCAGTTCAAGCGCAAACCAATCAGGAGCTTTTGAGGTACAAGGAGCAGCCAGTCAGGCACTGCTACAGCAGAAGCTCCAGGCACTGCAGAACAGCAGCCAACCGGCGCACAGACTTAAATAATTCAGCCTGGCTTGTACCTCAGTGGAAAATTCTCGTCACTTCTGAAAACCTAAAGGTCGGGTTTCCTGATGTTGGTTTACTGGCCACTGCTCGCAGGTTTCTGTACATAACTAAACAAGTACAATCATTTAATTAATGAGACACCTCTCATAGTGTCAGGAAATATTATTGACATTGCTATTAATATTGCTTTCAGGTAATCCCACACATTCTTCATATTCTTCTCTGTGATCCTGTGATCCAGTTCTGCTTCCTCACCCCTGGTTGGTCAGGTGAGCGATGCGCGTCCGAGGATGGGACAGTCCCTGTGTATCTGCTCTCGCAGTTCCATCACCATCGACAACAAGAGATACTACTTCATCCAGAAACTCGATGAGGGGTAAGACACAAATGGCACATATATTCACTGAACTAAGGTTAGGGGAAAGTTCAGTTGCCTCACTTGATCTGAATACCAACAGCTTATTAGGGAGCCGAGTGTAGAGCAGGGCTTTCCAACCTTTTTCATACCAGGACCCACAAGTAGAGGGAGAGTTTATTGCAAGACCCACCAAATATCAATACATCAATACATTCCTTTGATATTTGGTTTACAAAAAAACACTAGTGTAGTGGTGTCTGGCTTTCCAGCCATAGTTGTGCTGAAGGTAGTTTGGTGGCACAAGAGGTAAAAAATTTCTGGAGTTCTGGCACGTTCCCTCCACCGATGAGTGATCAAGAGTCATTATTGTTGTTTTACTATACATTAAATTTATGTTTGATCTAAAAAAAAAAAGGCAGGTTTTCAAGAGCGTCTGAATATTAGAGCCAAAGAAATGATACCTCATCTAGAAACAGGCATCCGTAAGCTATACCGTCACCATCAGATGATTCGAAATCTGGGAGTGGCTTTGGATAGATTAGCCAGTTTTCATACCAGAACAGCCATACATAACCCTTAAAGATCGAGAGCTATTGTTTCTCACGGTTCTCTGTGGTTGTCCTCCTTCAGAGGCTTTAGCTACGTGGACCTGGTGGAGGGCGCCCAGGACGGCCGCTTCTACGCTCTGAAAAGGATCCTGTGCCATGACCGCGAGGGGCGGCGGGAGGCACAGACGGAGGTGGAGATGCACCGGCTCTTCAACCACCCCAACATCCTTAGCCTGACCGGCCACACCTTTATGGAGCGCAGCGGCAAGAGCGAGGCCTGGCTCCTCCTGCCCTATATCAGCGTAGGTTACCGGTTTAAAGGGTTGCTTTACCCAGGAGTGCTGTTTACGGATGATACTTTGCTGAAAAATACTGTTTATGGAGGAATTACTAATCAAAATATTCCAAATATCTAACAGCTAATTCAATTTAACAAGCGTAAACATAATGCTAACTGTGTGAGGCTGAAGCTGAGGTAATTTGAGTAAACTTTTTGGGTCATAACACAGCCTCCAGTGGACGGAAGATGGTAGAGACTAGTACTACTCATTTTAGCCCAAATAGTCATTTTAGTCCAAGGATATTTTACCAGAAATACTGAAAGTCTAACTGCAACATTAGTGATGGGAAGTTAGCGTGATGCTAACTCTGAATCGCTGAGGCAATTTGAGTAATCTTCTTGACTCATAACATGACTTCCAGTGAGCGAAAGCTTATGGAGACGAGTGCAATTCACTTTTTGCACAAGTAATCACTTTTAACTCAAGTATTCTTGTAGTCGTGTGCAACAGTTTGGGCGTCCCTGGTCAAATTACATGTTTTGTTGATTTTCTAAGTTTTTTTGTTTAATATATTGAAACAAACAAAACATAACATGTGTAACATAAAGTGACACAGTAAAAGTGTCCAATATGTTAAACTCAGAAAATAAATAGATAATTTGCAGTAAAATTAGCAGAAATGCCAAGTTTAAGTTTTTTAATTTCTTTTCAACAAGACATGTAAATTGACCAAAAATGTTTACACTTTTGCATATGACTGCATAAAAAATGTTCACTGTTTACCAAAGTTGGTAAGAAGTTAGTATAATGCCAGCTTTGAGTGACAGTGATGGAGCTGAGGCTGTTTGAGCCATGTTTTTCAGTCATAACATGATTATCACTGAGAGAAAACTAGCGAGGACCAGTACTATTCATTGTTAGTGCAAATAGTCCTTTTATGTAAGTAATTCAATGGATTTGAAAGGGGAGGTTATGCTGTATGAGCGCCTTTGAGGCCTTTTATCAGAGTTAACGGGCCTTTCCAGCTCATTTACAATTTCAACATTGTGGCAGATGTCGCTTGTGTGTGACCTGTAACATTTCCACCAGCCAAAAATGTTAAAAGAATACTTAATTAATTCAAATTACCTAACATAGTTTACAGTGAGAGCTAAAGGATCCTTTAGAGACTGATGTGCCCAATGCACACCGTGTGTTTTGATGGTCCATTGCAGAAAGGAAGTCTGTGGTCTGTTCTGGAGAAGCTGAGGGACAAAGGCAGCTCAATGCCAGAGAGCCGCATCCTGCACATTTTACGTGGCATCTGTGAGGGTCTCAAAGCGATACATGACCAGGGCTACGCTCACAGGTAGGCCGCAAAGCATGCTTTAGCGCAGTGGTCACCAGCCCTTCTCCTGGAGATCTAAATTCCTCCAGAGTTTAGTTCCAACCTGCGTCTAACATGCCTTTACCTGACACTAAAGCATCTGATCCAGCCAGTCAAGGGCTTCTGGAGAAGTAGCTGGAGATGGTGTGGAAAATTGTTGTTGGAACCAGAATCTGCAGGAGGGTAGATCTCCAGGACTGGGGTCGCTGACCACTGCTTTAGGTGCTTGCTCAGATGATGCATCCTGAATGGCAGCATGATTAATAATGAATGAGCTCCAGTGGAGAACCTAACAATTCCCTTAACCCATTATTCTCTTTTTTGGGCTTTGAGAATTGAGCCTTAGAGCTATCAGTATTGACAACATTACTCGCTAATTCTCCTTTACTGCAAAGCAGGTTGCAGGGGCCAGATTCACAAAGGCTTTCTTAAGAAAAAACTTGCTAAAATTCTTAAACACTAAAAAGGTTCTTAAATCCAAATTTTGAACGTTTTCTTATAATTATACTTAACAAAAGAACTCTTAAGAAGTTATTTGAAAAATAATAATTTTTGTACCTTTTTCTTAAGAATGAACTTACGAAGATTTTCTTTCTTAAGACACTGTTACGAATCCGGCCCCAGGTAATTAACAGTCTAAATGTTGGGTGTTTTTAGGGACTTAAAGCCCACCAATGTCCTCCTGGAGGAGAACGACAGGCCTGTGCTGATGGACCTGGGCTCCATGAACAAGGCCCGCATCGAAGTGAAAGGCTCGCGAGATGCCATGACGATACAGGTGGGGTCATAAGTCGGCCATTCTGCCCAATACTAGCACCTTTATTTGCATCTTAGGTATGGTTTGCATGATACTAAATTTCATAGTCTCTCTCTCTCTCTCTCTCTCTCTCTCTCTCTCTCTCTCTCCCTCTGT
>JAILXH010005765.1:0-12493 GCA_023558415.1 Piaractus mesopotamicus | reverse complement strand
CAACATCATACGTTTCAAATTATTTGAAAAAAAAAAAAAACAAACAGAATTGTTAGATGTATCTTGAATGATGAACAAAACTAAAATCATATAAAGTCATATAACTTTGAGAATTAATCAAGTTAAAATAAAGTTAATATCTCATGTCCTCACACTTGAAGACAGACTGAAATGACTATAAATAGATAATTACAGTGTATTCTTTAAAAACAGCAGTAAATTATTCAAATAATGTAAGTTATCACTGAATAAAATACAGCCCCATTTCCAAAAAAGTTGGGACGCGGTGCAAAATGTAAATAAAAACAAAATGCAATGATGTGCAAATTATTTAAAGCCTATATTTATTTGAAAATAGTACAAAGACTGTTGAAACATTGAAATATATTTGTTCATTGCTGCATCCACAAATGCAAGTTAAAGCTCTAAAATGCAAAGAAGAAACTGTACATAAACAGGAGTCAGAAACGCTGCCACCTTCTCTGGGCCCAAGCTCATTTAAAATGCACTGAGGGGAAGTGGAAAAGTGTCCTGTGGTCTGACAAACCAATATTTGAAATTCTTTTTGAAATTCATGGACCCTGTGTCCTCCGAGCTAAAGACCACACAGCTTGTTATCAGCGCACAGTTCAAAAGCCAGTATTCATGATGGTATAGGGTGCATTAGTGCACATGGCATGGGTGACATACACATCTGTGAAGGCACGATCAATGCTGAACAGTATATGTATATTTTGGCAACATATGTTGCCATCCAGACAATGTCCTTTCAGGGATGGCCTTGCTTATTTCAGCAAGACAATGTCAAACTCTGTATTAAAAGAGTCCGGGTGCTAAACTGGCCTGCCTGCAGTCCAGACCTGTCACCCACTGATAACATTTTGCACATTATGAAATGAAAAATATGACAAAGGAGACCCTGAACTGTTGAGCAGCTGAAATCCTGTATCAAACAAGAATGGAAAATTATTTCACTTTCAAAACTACAGCAGTCAGTCTCCTCAATTCCCAATCACTTACAGAGTGTTGTTAAAAGAAGAGGTGATGAAACACAGTGGTAAACATGCTCCTGTCCCTACTTTTTTGGAACGTGTTGTTGGCATCAAATTCAAAATGGGCATATTTTTTTTTAAAAAAAAACAATAAAGTTCCTCAGTTTCAACATTTGATATGTGCTCTTTGTTGTATTTTCCTTTAAAAATATGGTTTACATGATTTGCCTTTTATTGCATTCTGTTTTTATTTACATTCTGCATAGCGTCCTAACTTTTTTGGAAATGGGGTTATAATATAACAAGTGATATTAAGCTTTTGAACGGTGTTGTGTGTGTATAAGCACTGATGTATACAAAAGGTACGCATGAGAAACTTGCATTATGTTTAACACGTAAGTATCTCTACCAAGTGAGGTGTGTGTGAATGTTTGTGTGCGTGGGGGGGCGGGTTATTGTGGTGGAAGTTGTATTTGCTGACGAGTCTTCACCCTTTTCCCGTTCTTTTTGTGTGTATATGAGTCACCATTTCAGTTGTTCAGAATCAAAAAAAGGGCAGTTTCTAGGAGTGTAAATGCCATTTTTAATACACACTTAGTGAGACGCAGTGGGTGAAATTATCACCAGGTGCAAATATTTTAATATGCTGGTCACTGAACTCATGAACTGAGTGCTGTAGATGGTCACACGTAGATGATAAGGCTTTCAGAGATCAATTGGAAGCATCATAGTTTTAAATTTAGGACTTGACCGTTTTGTTTCAGTTATTTTGTTTTTATTGCTAATGGGTCACTGAGGTCATACAACAGATTTCATAATGAAAGAGTCTCTTCTTGTTTATATCTCATAATTTACCAGAATCTTTGTAGAAAAAGTCTCGGCACCATTCTACAATATGTTGCATATATAAGCCACCAGGTCGGTTTTGCAATTTTGCTATTACTTATGACTCATGTAGGGTTATGTATTACCGTAATAATGCCAGTGGTGTAAGCACAGTATGAGTTAGGGCTCAAGTTTTCATGCTGTGCACACCAAACAATACAACATGTATGCATGTGAAGTAGATATGTGATTGGGGCCTTTGCTTCTTTTATATTTATTCATAAATGTCTATACATTAATGTGTTAAACATACACTCACTGAGCACTTTATTAGGAACATCTATGTTTTATCTACACTCACTGTCCATTTTATCGGCTCCACTTACCATATAGGAGCACTTTGTAGTTCTACAATTACAGACTGTAGTCCATTTGTATATCTGCATACTTTGTTAGCCCCCTTTCATTCTGTCCTTTCATTGTCAGGACCCCAAACAGGACCACCACAGAGTAGGTATTATTTTGGTGGTGGATCATTCTTAGCACTGCAGTGACACTGATGTGGTGGTGGGGTTAGTGTGTATTGTGCTGGTACGAATGGATCAGACACAGCTGCGGTGGTCTTGGGGGGTCCTTACTTTTGAAGAACAGGGTGAAAGGGGCGTAACAAAGAATGCAGAGAGACAGATGGACTACAGTCTGTAGTTGTAGAACTACAAAGTGGCCCTATAAGGCAAGTGGACCTGATAAAATGGATGATGAGTGTAGATACAAGGTAGGTGTACCTAAAAAGGTGCCCAGTGAGTGTATATATGTTACATGTATATGAAGCATATTTGTGTAGTAATAGTTGCTCAGTTAGTTAGTTTAGTTTGGTTAGAAATTTGGTCAGTTTAAGGGCTGATATGGTTTTAAAGCAAATGTACAATAAAGTAGTAGATCAAAGGTCATCACTAAATATTTTGAAGAAAAGCCATGCATTTGCAACCTTATTAGCCTTGGCAACAATATTTGACAAAAAATCACACACACACACATAGAAACACAGACGTAAGAACTCCTTGTACTGACTGTGGTATCTAAACAAAGTATATATTGTTTTAGCAATAAATATCAATATACTAGCTATTCAAAACATTAAAAAAAAGCATTATTTATAAAGTAAGTGCATGGCAAGGTCACACAGTGTGTCAGTGTTTGGCAGCAGACGTAAATTCCTTTCTTTCCCTTATCTCCTTGCAATGTCAGCGCCTCACCCAAAACACAGAAAGTGCCACTCATTTTGTTCCACACCCAAATTTTATGCTGCTGTCCCGACTCTGCAAAGCTTGTGGGCAGTTGTCTGCATTTCTCTGAGCGCTCCATTTCTCATGAGTTGCACCCTGTGTGTGGGGGCGTGAGTAGTGTGTAAAGCAGGTATTCAAACTGATTGCTCAGCAGGTGTTCATAGCTTTTGTAGGCTGCTTGCCGTCAGGTCACTGTAACGTTGGCCATTTTCACAGATTCTTATGACTCATTTGTAGGGTTATATAGTGCTGTAATTATACTGGTGGGGTAAGCGCAGTATAAGTTAGGCCTCAGATGTTTGCTGCATTGCACACAAAACAATACAAAATGCATGTATGTGCAAGTACATTATTCTTGATCTTGATGTATTATAGTGTGCAAGCTCAGCCTCCATCTCCATGAAAAAGCATTGCCAATAGAATGGGATGCTCTGGAGCAGCTGCAAGTTCTCCAAGCATTGGGTAGTGGGGTATAAAGCTGTCTGGAGTGATGGAGCACCATTGAATTCCTTTGAAATAAGTTGAAGTGGCATGAAAACGAATCATCTAACATCAGTACCTGAGCTCACTATTGCTCTTTGGCTGAATGCAATCAAATCCTCACAGCAATGTTCCAATATCTAGTCTAAAGCCTTCCCTCTTCCCAAGAGTAGATGCTGTTACTGCAGCAAAGGAGGGATTAACTCTCTATTAATACCCTTGGATTTAGAAAGAAATCAATGCAAATGTATCTGAAAGTTTGTAGACACAGTATACAATCTTATGCAAATGTTTTGGCACCCCTGGTCAAAATACATAATTCGTTACATAAAATGTATATGTAAATCTAAGATAATAATTGTGGCATGTGCCCAATTTTTTGCACATGCCATCATTATTACTTTATATTTTCCAATATGCAAAATTCAGCAAATAAATAGCAGGTAAAAACATAAATTTGCAGAAGTTTGTTTCCTGTAGAGGATGTGTTAAAATAATTTGATCGGGTTGCTGTTATATTGTTATATTGACGTTGTATCTCCAAAATGTTAACTTTACAAGTCAAAACATTCTTACCTTTGAATGTAAGTTATTTCAAAAGATTTTATACTAAATAATGGATAATTTGGATCTCTATTGAGGCATTGTTCTTAAATTATCCACACAATGTAAAAGACAGTTAGAGATATGATACACAAGTGATTATAAAAGCTCAAGGCCAACTTCAGTTACTCAGTCTATGACCTTCTTAAATGTATCTCTTAAATGAATTGCCTGCCCTGTATTCCCCTTATACTGCATGACCCAGCTTTGAGCGTGAGGATTAGTTTCCTGTATGTAATGACTTAAGGTATGATTTAATCTAATGTGAAGAACACTTGAATACTCAATGTTCCCTTTTTACTGTGAGCACATTAACAGCACAGTAGATTATGCTTGTTTGTATAGTTCTTTTCACAGGTTGGTTCTTGTGTAAGGTGTCTGTTGGATGTTGGATGGCTGAATGAAGTTAACCAAACCTGAAAAACCGGAAGACTCCAGAGACCATGTACTGTTCTGAGAGAGAGAGAGAGAGTGAGGGAGGAGGAGGAGAAACCTGTCACTTCCAAAAACAGCCTGAGGTAACGTGTGCTTACACTAGTGAAACATGTTCACACATTAGCAGATACATTAATGCTAAAATAATGCATGTAGACAAGATTGTTGTGTAAGTAACAAGGCATTGGCATCCGTTCAGGCTTTGACTGAAGAGGTGATCAGTCTTGTAGACACAGACTCCCATATGTTTTGAGACAGCATGTGGAAACACTGCATTTAAATTGGTAAAACTGGGATTTCCAAACATTTTCATCACCAAAACAGCAAAATATCAGAAGTCAAAAAAAGATGACTACCATTTCTTCAAAATAACCTTAATTTTTGGAACTTACAGATTGCGAGCTTATTGTTCACTTTAAAAAGAAACACCACTCATGTTCCGAGTCCCTGATTATATGTGACATTTGAACAGCCTAGTCAACTTGTATAGTTGGAAAATTGTCACGTAAACAAATTGTACTTACCAGTTGTTTGCATTCGGAAACTGGTCTACAACTGGTCACTTTATCTTGTGAACAACCCTGCTGATAAAAACAGCAGCTGGACTAAGATGGTTCATGCTAATCTGGTGCTAGTTTAGCCTGGTCATACTTGTTGACCAGCCTATCAGCATCCAAAACACAATGTTTGCTGGTGACCAGACATGAAGATCTGTGATGTTTTCTTCCAGCAGGGTGTACATATATCCATTGGGATGGACTGATACCATCTTAGTGTTTACATGTTTACATGTCTGAGTAACAACAGTTAGTTCCGACAGCGGTCTGATTGGTTAAGAAGCATTCTAGCCATCTGTTATTTGTAATTACAGCACTGTTTTTCACAAAAAAAGTATAATAATGAGCACTGGTTACTGCTTTGTAGGTAACCATTAATATATTTCTACTTTACTACACTCAAAGCAGAAAATGACATTTGTTGGATATTTAATTTCTCTCCTCTATTTGAAATAAATGTCCAAAATTGATTACACCTGTGTTTTTGCATTCCTGAGAACCCAGAGAACAAACCATACAAACCTACAACCATATGTGAACATTTTAGTCATTAAGGGACTGTCAAAAAGTGCCTAAGATGAAGTTTTATTTCTCATGTATTTAGCTAAAAGAAGGCAAAATCACATGATTTGTAATAGGTGTAAAGAAAGCCAGTGATTTGATGTTATTTTGCATTATTTTAGCTAAATACATGTGAACTATGTTATGCAATTTGTAGTATTAATGACTGCATGGCATGCATGTCCAAAACATTATCTTCAGCGAAATTCAAAGATAGACATTTTTGAAAAATATTTGGCTGTAGTTTCTGTAGTGTCTTTTAGGAGTGAAAAAATGTAGTTTGTTCATTTTTGGGCATTTATTTAGTGAGAAATTGAAGAAAGATCAGTCAGATATCCAGTGAATGTCCAACATAAAACCAACTGTCACACAATTTGTAATGCAAAAGGATGCTAGTTTTTTTTTGGTGGAAGGAATTGCCAATATCAAAGCACATTTGATGTAATATTTAGGGCTTCTTTGCTTGACTTTTTCATTTATTTTGCAGCACTGTTAGCAATAGAACCTTTCAGGTCTTGTGTTATCAAAAATAGCATTACGGCTGTGATGATCTATGGCCATATATTGTGTTCCATTGCTTTAATAATACTGCATAAACTCAGGTAACAAGAAGCTTATCCAAGTTTCCCACTTGTATTTATGACTTTGCCGGCCATTATAGTGTGACTTACCCAATGGTAAATTTACAAGACTGTCCGTATGGAAATTGTTTGGATTCTGCTGTATGATTTGTATAAGTATGTATAATTTCTGATATTACCAAATGCATCTCATTTCCAACTATCCAACTATGTTTTTTTACATTATGTAAAGATTTGCTTTGTAAGCAGCAAGCAATTTTCAGGATATAGATAATTTTTTCAGATTCTTCATCACCATTTTTACCCTTAGTTTGGAAATGTTGTTCATTTTTGTTGTTACTTTTTCCTTCAAAATAGCCATAATATAAGCATTTTATTTTTGTCTTATTGTTACAGCAGAAAATAGCAAGAATAGTTACACTCTTAGAAAGAGTATTTCTTTAAAACACTGAGTCTGTTCTGTAAATTTGGTGTGAAAGTGCGTTTCATGTGTCTTTGAGTCATCCACTTTTTGTCAATCGTTGCAGTGAGAAGCATTTCAGCGGTTGCTCTTGCATGAGCTTATGGACGGTGATGTTTATGCTACATCGTGGGCCGATGTCCATTCAGGGCCTCGCTGCTTGACCACACGCAGTGTCCTCGGCGAGAGGGCTGGAGGTATGTATGCTATGGGAGATGCTTTGAAATAAACGAGCGGAAAACTTGACGACTCTTCACCCCCTTTTCCGCCCGTCTATAACCGGCGTGATTCAGTGAATCAGAATCTTGACATTTAAAACTTGGGTCAGCTCTCAGTGTTGTGTACACACGTTATGCTTACACAAAAAGGGGGGGTAGAATATTGCTCATCGTTTAGAAATATTAAAAGAAAAGGTTATGTGAGCAAGTTTAGTGGGGACAACACACGTACAGACATATATACACATGCTCACTGCGTGGGTTTCAAAGCCCTACCTGCTGCTGCTATTGTCAATTTCCCATCAAGGCGTAGAGGCAGGATAGACTTGTCTTGCGCTTCGCTGGAAATGACAAAAGTATAATCAGTTATCCTCCATCCCGGAATCTTTGGCTCTAATCTCTCGCCAGACTGCATGCCAGCACTCCAGCCACGCCCACCTAAAAAAAGCGTGCTAAGCTAGCTCTGGTCTTTCTTCTGGAGCTGAGGTTATCACATAGGCCCAACTTACATAACCCTAACCTGATGTTGCAATTTGGATCAAAGGACCCCTATTGGAAAATGGATAAGTTCATACAAAAAAGGGATAGAAATCCAGTAATCCACTCTCATCAAGTAACATGTTTAAACTTGTGCCAGTGCTAAAACTTTTTGGGTTGTTTTAACCCCTAGTTGCCTTTTGTTGTACTATGCAACTGCATTCCACTTGCTTTTCTATATAACTTTTATTTTTTCCCACTTCTCTCCTTGTCAAGACTTCTAACATTCTTTTTTTTTGTTTCTCCAAATTCGTAATGATCCAAAATTTTGTGCTCTGATCTGTCATGGACCTTTTTTTTGGGTTATTGCACAGTTCTCTTGGATTTCCCCGAGCTCGTCATATGATCGCTTGCAATCCAAATTTTTTCTTGAACTCGCAATCTTCTGCCATTTAGTTAGCTGCGCCACATGGGAGCCCCAATGTAAAGTGACTATTTAAATTTTTTTTCTTTTTGCCCAGTTCACTTGGATTCCTCCGAACTTGTGATCCAAACTTTCATGGCCCTGAACTTTCTCTTGAACTCGTGACCTCCTGATCATAGAGTCAGTGTTTAGATGGTGGCACCATTCGGGAGCAGACTTTTTTATGCTTGTTTGTCAAGAACCTTTCTGAAGTGGTTCTATATAGCCCCTAAAAGGGTTCTTTTGTTACAATGTCATGCTTGTTGGTGCTATATAAAACCATTTTTAAAAAGGTTGTATGTAGAACACATACAACATATTCTCCATCAATCTGAAGAACCATTTTTACTATGCAAAGAACCACTTAAGCATGAAATAGTGCTATTTAGAACTCATGCTTATAAAAAGAACCATTGCCTTTACTAAAAAACCCTTAAAGAATCATTTTAAAGAGCATACATTCAAACACTCAGATAAAGAGTAAATAGTTTAACGCCCTCGGTTTACAGATGACTCAGCAGATAAACCTGCTTTTGAAAGAGGGATTCCCCAGAGTATACCACTGTTTTTTCACACACACTGTCATGTAGTACCACTGATTTGTGATAAAAGAAAGGTTACCTTGCAAAACAGTCATCTTTTGACACAAAAGGATCTCAAAATACCAGGCTTGGGTCAGTTCTATTCATTATAGGTAATTCAAAGTGACTAATTTGAATTGGAACTCAGGCCATGCTTTACAGTGATTTTGTCACAATGCAAAGCAGAGTGGGTTTAAAATTGCTTATACCAGAAAAACACTGACATTTGAAGCTTGTAAGACATTCAGGGAATAAATTGTTTGCTTTATATGATGCAGTTTTACAGTAAATACTTCATTTTGAAGCCTAACACTGAAAGTTAGTAGTATAGTCTTCTAGCATGTTAGCTTTCTGCCAATTCGAACAGCATATTTTTAGTAGCTAAGAAAATAAGTTTAAACACAGCTGGGTATGTGTCCCATCTGGTCCCATCTATCAATATGCTCAGTGGTCTATGTGAGCAACAGAATGGCGCATTAATACAGAATTCAGTTGTTGTGAGGCAATCATAAGTGTTTGTATATCAAGTATTTTATGGCTTCAGATAGGGCTCAGCCAATCAGCATTTAGGAATGGAACAATCTGTTCAAAATATTAATTTAGCAACTCTTTACAGAAGGTCTCAAATGAAGCATATCTTGAAAAACAACTGCAAAATCTAACAGTGTTCTGAAAATATCCTAAATATCCACTAAAGTAGACATTTTATTCAGATTATTTAGTGTCAACATTCCATTATCGCCTTCATTATGTCTGTTAAATGATGATTCGGACCTTCAGTTTTCCTTGACTCTGCACAAGATAACATTGGTCGGTTTTACAGCCATCTTACAGCTTTGGATCACCCCGCAGCTTTCAAGGCCTGGATATCTAGTTTTTTAAAAAAAACATGGAATATTTACAGCCAAGCTAAACAAAACGAAACAGTCGACTTTTGGTTATTGGGAGAGTTTATTTGATTCAATTCAGCTTCAGTTTTCAACTCTACTATATAATAATTACTTTTGTGTTGGTTTCATTGTCTGTGTGACCTGTGTGTACACCTGGCACTGAATGCTACCATTCTGCACCCTTTAACTCCCACCCCCGTTTTGAGAAAGATGATCACAACAAAATACTAATTTATTAAAATTTGTTCAATTAAAATTGAACTGAATGTATATAATATTTTATTTGTAGAAAGATCAAAATTCAGTTGTTTAACTACAGCAGATTTTGTTGTATTTTTTTTTACTTTTTTTTAAACAACGTGTATCATCTGGTTTATGGGACTATGTTGAGACATTTCACATCAACTTTGACGTTGTATGTGATGTCTTTCTTACTCTGTCTGGCCCAGAAGGCTTTTTGTTGTGGCTAATGAAGATCAAAAGCAGTCTACCAGCATGCAATTTGTTACATTATCTATGCACTCACCCAATAGTGCCTGAGGGTTTTCTTAGAAATGTTCTCACAAAATGAGTTGCACATTTCCACAGAAGCGTGTAAGAGTTGAGCGGGATTCCTGATAGATAATTGGAGTTATTTTATTTATTGAAAGCCTGGGTGTGTGAGAGCATGATACAGTACACTCCTGGAGGATATCCTCAGGCCCTGACATTCCTATGGCTTCACTTTGCCATTATTAATATGTCAGTGTGAAGATGTCTGTGGGGTGCTGGAGTAGTTTAGTGACAGGAGACATATGATCAGTGTCGCTGACTGACACTAATAACTTGTTGACCAAAGATTTAGCGTGGTTAGGATGTCAACGTGTCAGTTTAAGTAAATTTAGTGACAGTGTATGTTTAATTTTCATGTTCTGATTTAATGTTATGTGTACATCCAGCAACAGTGTAAGTTTAGCTGTAAGTGTAGGTGTAAATTTCATGACAGTGTAAGTTTAGATGTAAATTAAGGTATTTGTGACAATATATGATTAGATATAAATGTAGATGTAAATTGTATGACTAAGTTTAGATGTAAATTTAGAAATTAATTTTGTGACAGTATACGTTTAGATGTAAATGTAGGTATAAAATGTGTGACACTGAGACCTGAGAACTGATAATGCATCTTTACAACTTTGTATTTGTTTTTTTTATCTATATGAAAATATAACATTTTACAACATTTTGTTATATTTTTTAAATTATATTTAAGTATACTTCAAATATATGGTATTTTCTACAAAATACTGTCCCAAGTTAGAGGTCAAGAAATTACCCCACGGTAAACAGAGGGTCCTGTTAGTATTCCGATGTTGGCTGGCTGGCAACTCACTTGTTGTAGAGCTGGTAGTACTAACTTTGATGACAGAACAAATGTTCCATTGACAATCATTTGTAATATTTTGGAAAACTTGAATTGCATTGAATTGAAAATGAATATTAAAAAATAGCCCCAGCCCCCTGGTTACTGTTGCTATGTCGGACAAGGTTTCAAGCATGGCATGTTTTCAGTTTCAATGTTAGGCAATTTTCCTTGCGAAATATTGGCAGCAAAACATGCAAAATTGGACTAAAGCACGAAACAAAAAGCTCTCCAGTATGTATTTTGATCTCTCTGTAGCCTAGGAGCGGTAAAAGTACAAAAAGCCACAGATCACAGGCCTCATCCAAGAGTAATCTATGTAAATGACATGGAAATAAAGCAGAAGCATTGTTCCTGAGCTGCAGGGTAGGTAAATGTATGATGATATGCATTTTAGGATAACATTTATTGTATATGCCCCAGTTTCATTTGCTGAGCTGTTGTTGCTCCTAGACACTGATTTCCGCAATGTAGCACTTACAGTTGACTAGGGCAGATCTAACAGGGCAGACATTTACTTTTTAATGAACACATTAATTATGACTAAATTAAAAGACTATTAATGTGTGAAAAACATGTACATTTATATGAGAGCTTGTATGTGTATGTGTTTGCGTGTCTGTTCTCTCAGGATATGATTCAGAAGTGGTAAATGGCAAGCAGCATGGAGTTTCTCTTATCTAAATGTTTGGACAGAGCGGTTTTTGTGTAATAAATAATCTCATTAAGCGTGACCCAGGCATGCTGAGAGTTTCCCCTGCCCCAACACACTGGCCACGCACTGGCCTCTCTTATCCTCAATTCTGTAATGTGGTACAGTGCACTGATGAAGTACAAAAGCCATTACAAAAGTACTGGTCACTAAAGACCTATTTGACCGATTTGGTTTCCTCTTAAACAAAAAGGTCCATCATTGAAGGACTGACCACATAACGTCAGAGCAGCTTTTTATTGCACAGTGACGGGAATATTCTCTCTTTCTCTCAATCCTCTCCTTTTTTTCCTTTTTCTTCTCTCTCTCTCTTTCTCTCTCTTTTCCCATGTCTTTTTCCTTGTATCCTCCCTCTATCTCTCTTTTTCTCCTCTGTTTCTCTTTTGTTCACCCTCTCCCTCCTTCTCTGTCTTCTTCGTTCTTCACTTTCTTCCTCTCTATCTCTCAACATCTCTCATTATCTCTCTCTCTCTCCCTCACTCTCTCTCTCTCTTTGTCCTCACTGTCTGTACATTTGTCTGTTTTTTTTCCTTTCTTGGTGATTGTCACCCTCTCTTTTTTTCTTTTTTCTGTTTCTCTTTTCTCCTCCCTCTCTTTTCCCCCATGTCCCTGTACCTCTCCCTCTCACTCTCTTTCTCTCTGTCTCTCTCTCTCTCTCTCTCTGTCTCTTCATTTATCAAGGAGTCAGGGTGATTTATTGTGATATGTGTTACTATTGTGTTATTATGACACATTTCTATTGCTAATGTTTGACTTACATTAAGTAGTAATATAGTAGTATTATTAATATGGTAATGCATAATGTTTTCTTTTACAGTGCCTGAAGTTCTAGGTATTAAAAGGTAACTGTGAGGTACAATTGCTAACGTACTTGGTAATTATGAGTAACGTAATAGTAAATTCCATTACACTGAAATGTTTCTACTGCTCTTTTTCTGTCTTTCTCTCTGCTTCCAACCTCCCTGTCTGG
>JAILXH010005756.1:0-22961 GCA_023558415.1 Piaractus mesopotamicus | reverse complement strand
GTCTGTGTAGGGGGGTGGGGGGTGGGGGGCAGAGACATTGTAATTAGAAATGACGTGGTGAGTGGAGCCCGTTTTTCTCCACTTGTCAGCAGCGGAGATGCGCGCAAAACCGCGCCAAATTTAGACTTCCAGCAGCGCGCTTAAGCGGCCGGCGGCTCCTAATTATCAGCCTGCTCGTATTTCACAATGTCAGACCCGTCCTCATCACCTCCGCCTGGACAGAAGCCCGCTCTTAAGTCCACACCGAGCCGGTTTCAGGTGGACCCGGTGGCGGAGGCAGCGGCTGCGGCTGCGGCTGCAAGCGGAGCTCCCAGAACCCCTCCAAGAGCGAGGTCCTCATCGGCAGGCAGGACGTCCGAAGGGACTGCCGGTGGCGAGGAGGCCAAAGGTCGATTCCGTGTGGTGAACTTTCTGGACCCCTCAGGAGCTCCTGTTGACGGAGGGTCTGATGCAGCGTTCAATGGGGACACGGTGAGGAGCGAGGCCAGCCTGCACTCTTCCACAGGGGGGCTCAGCCACTTCTCCGACACCCACTCCAGCACCTACTACCTGCGCACCTTTGGCCACAACACCATCGATGCCGTCCCCAACATTGATTTCTACCGGCAGACGGAGGCGCCTCTGGGGGAGAAGCTCATCCGGCCGTCGCTGTCCGAACTTCATGATGAGCTGGACAAAGTAAGTACCCAAGTTATTCTCAGTGTGAGTCTCTTCTTCACCTTTAATGCCTTTGTTTTTGATTACTGCTCTTACTTTCTAGTGCTGCAGTCTATAAAAAATGGATACATAATGTGTTTGTTTTAAGACAGCACGCATTAAAAATGGTCCTCAGTTAGGACATCTGGTCATTCAGTTGTACTCCTTATATGTGTATCTTTTCATGTATTTATCATCACGCATGTTTGTTCTCAGCTGAATGGGCTGTGTGATGTCAGAGACCTTACCCACACACTTGCCCATAGACAATGGTCTTTCTTACTAAGCCCACTCCCTGCGGCACCATGGACGCTTGGTCGGAGCGCGGGAGCCCATAACAATAACCCAATGTTTGACCACACGCCTCTGTCAATGGCCTAGTGTCCCTTTGCTGTGGACGGAGCTGTGCAGTGCTCTCCTGGGGAGACACTCTGAATTGTTTAGGGTGGGGGCACGCCGTTAGGTCCGCTGAGTCACATGTGAGCTGTCAAGATGTGACAGATATGTAGATTGAATAGGCTAATACATACTGCACGCAAGCACATACTGTCTAATGTAGACCCCTGTCACTATACTACATATTACATCCTATATTGGAAACACATTTAATTACCACTTTACCATATTTATATACAATTATAATTTATACAAGGTTGATTTAAATATTACAAAATATTTACCAAAAGGTGTATTTTTTCAATATTTCAAGAATTTTGAGAGCAACATTTTGTGAAAGAACCGATAAATCTGTTTACAGTATGTTTTTGTCAAGTTATCAGCTTTGGAATTTGATAATCCCTTTTAAAATATGATGAATTCTGCATTAATGTATAGTTGTAATTATAATATAACTTAATTCTTAATGCTGTACAACTTTCTCAGTCATTCCAGAATCTTCTTAAGAAGCTAGTGTACTGTCAAAATGCTATGCAACTGTAAGTCTTGCCATAATCCTTCAAGAAAACCACAGATGTACCCAAGAAGAACAAGAAGACCAACTAAAGCAAAAGGACTGATGTAAACTGTCTTAATGCCACTCGCTGACAGTGACCACTAAGTGCCTGGAAAGCCAGATATAAATTGCACTATGTGAGACTCCCTTCAACACTTTGCCTTTCATACCACTTTTCTTTTCTTAATAGGTCAGTTGATGATGCTGTACTTTTCTTGACAGCTCTAAGTGGCCATAAGACTCAGGAATCTGTGCAACTTTGTCTGCAACGTCCTGACATGTACTGAAAACTGGCAACATCTCCTTTACAGTGAGGCTAATTGCTGGAACACATCAACGTAGAGGTCTCGGTCCTCAGAATGAACTTCTTTTCATTTTTGGTTTTACAGCCACAAATGGTAGTGTGGTAGTGTGATAACAACCTGCACCCCAATGTCAACCAAACTAAAGAACTCACTGTAGTCTTCAAGAGACCCTGTGAGAGTCAACAATGGCACGGCAGTGGAAATTATTAGCTGCTTCAGGCTTCTCGGCCTGCAGTTCAGCACCGACCTGTCTTGTTGTCACCTGTAGCCGTTCTAAAAAAAGGCACTATAATGTCTAGGAGTCTAAATATGTGAATTGTACAACAATGTATGTATCATAACAGCGCCATCACAAGATGCACTTATAAGTTACCAGGCTTACTCTATGTTGTAAAATAGGGTACTGTCCAGGCAAATTTTAGTCTCTCAAGGTACAGACAATGTAAATGTACCCTCAAAGGTACAACATGGTCCTTATGGTCCAATTGTGTAACTTAAATGACTTTTTAAGTACACTACATTCAAATAGAACAAGTAAAAAAATAACATAAAAGGCCTGGAGTCAGGAGAGGATGTATGGAATCAATGCATTGCAATGGAATAACTGCAAAAGAAAATGGTAGAATTATGTCCCCTAACTAAAGTTACTGAAGACATACCCTTGATGGTACCACCCTAATGACAGTATTTGTACTGAAAGGTACAGTTTTTTCTGACAACCACTTACCTAATGTCTTACCTGCCCTTCCACAGGAAACCTTTGATGATGGTATTGCAAATGGGGAGGAGCCAGCTGCTGCAGAAGAAGCTGCAGCAAAAGTTGTGCCTGAGTCTAAAGGGGGCATGGTTAAGTTTGGCTGGATAAAGGGGGTCCTGGTTAGTATAACACGTGTTGAATGCAGAATTCTGTTCTTCATATAATTACCAAAAATTCTGCATGTATATGAAGCATAGACCACAGAGGAACATTCACTATATGGCAAAAAGTATGTAGATGCCCCGCCATCACACCTCTATTAACCTTTTGGACATCCCATCTCAAAAACATGGGTATTAATATGGAGTTGAACCCTGAAAAACAACCCCAGACAGAAAACTTTACTGTCGGCACTATGCGTGTTGGTAGTGTTCTCTTGGTGTCTGCCAAACCCAGATTTGTCCATCAGACTGCCAGTGAATGAAGTGTGATTCATCACTCTCAAGAATACATTTGTACTACTCCAGAGTACAGCGGTGACATGCTTTACACCACTCCAGCTGATGCTTGGCATTGCATATAGTGATCTTAGACTTGTGTGCGGCAGCTTGGCCATGTAAACACATTTCACAAGCTCCTGGTGCACAGTTCTTGTGCTGATGTTGCTTCCAGATGGAACAGATAACGGGCAGTTTTAAGCGCTTCAATTCTAAGCGGCCAGAGCATGTCAGTTTGTGTGATCAACCGCTTCATGTCTGAGCTTTTCTAGATGCTTCCATTTCACAATAATAGCACTTACAGTTGACCGGGGCAGATATAGCATGGCAGAAATTTTACTAACTGACTTACAGCATCCTATGACAGTGCCACATTTAAAGTCACTGAGCTCTTCAGTACGACCCATTCTACTGTACTGGAGATTGCATGTCCATGTGCTTTTACACTTCTATTAGCGATGGGCATGACTGAAACACCTGAACTCAATAAGTAGAAGAGGTGTCCACATACTTTTAGCCATTTAATGTAGTTGGCATTCTTTTTTTTGTCTTCAGCAGTGTCAACTAAGCAATGAAGAATGAATGAATACTGATTAATTTGAACAGTTTAACAAATTTTTCAGCGCCTATTGTTTCCATCCATCACATTCACAAAGATTCAAATTCATTGATCTGTCATCTCTACAGATACGATGCATGTTGAACATCTGGGGAGTGATGCTTTTCATTCGTATGTCATGGATTGTTGGCCAAGCAGGCATTGGTAATCTTTGGAAAAACTGAAAAACAAATATTTATTTTCTAAATAGTGGTAAAATTGTAACTGTTAGGCTACAGATGGCCTTGAAAATGTATTGTTTCTTTCTTCTTCTCTAGCTCTGTCATGTGCTATCGTTCTAATGGCTGTTTTGGTGACAACTATTACCGGTCTCTCCACCTCGGCAATAGCCACCAACGGCTTTGTGAGAGGAGGTAAGAATAGCGTTGAGACATCTGTTGGTGGTGCTGTAAACATAAAATTATTATTCTTTCACAGTGTTTTTGTAATTTATGTTAATTTATACGTATGAGACGGACTGCAGTGAGTTATTATTCTCTCCTCAGGTGGAGCATACTACCTGATATCTAGGAGTTTGGGTCCAGAGTTTGGTGGATCTATCGGCCTCATTTTTGCCTTTGCTAATGCCGTTGCTGTCGCCATGTATGTTGTGGGTTTTGCTGAAACTGTGGTCGAGCTCCTCGATGTGAGTCTATACAGGAGTGGATGGATGTGTGCAGTGGTTAGGAATTAAAGGAGATTAAAGGAGAATTCCACCGATTTTTAAAAATAAGATGTAAACAAAATTAGGAGTAGTTTGATGTGAAATGTGGCATTCTAGAGAAACATAGTCTGAACTGGTTCAAAGTGCTGGTGATAGGAACCAGATGTTTACAGCATTTAATGCATGCCTCTAAAAGCTATTACAAATGATATTTAGAAATATGTTGCATGACACCTGAGCCAGATAGATAGATAGATAGGTAGGTAGGTAGGTAGGTAGATAGATAGATAGATAGATAGATACTTTATTGATCTCAAAGGAAATTTAGCAGCCAGTAGCAGTCATACAACACTGCACAGTTATAATAATAAGGGTGGTATAATATGAAAAGAAGAATGTACAGGCTCAGCAGAATTGTCAACTATAAATAATACTTTCAACTATAAATAAATATCTCTCTTATTACAAGAAGGTAGGAATATATACAAAAAGCCTATCCACCGACACATACACAACAAGAAATATACAAAAATATGCAATAAGATCTATCCTGAGATAAAAAAGTGCAATAACGAATGCGCAAGGAGGCGCAGGTAACGGCATATAATGACAATACTGAATAAATATGTGCATATATTGGTAATGAAATAAAGTGTCTAGGTGTGGAGTGTTCAGATGTGCAAGATGTACAGTAAGGTGTCCATATGTGTAGATAGATCAAATAAACCTATGATTTAGCATAAGAGATATTATTTAACGATAGTTTTGAGATAACATTTTGGCCTAAAATATACTTTTTAAGAGGCCGTCATGGTGGAGAGATACATGCAGGGTGCTGTAAGGCAAATTAGTCCCCAAAGAAAACATGTTTTTTCAGATTTACAGCTATTTTACCATCATCAACATTATGAATAAAGCTCAAAAGATGAAAGCCGGTTCACTGACTGGTTTGGATAAGAAAATGGCTATGTGCATTGTAGACATTGTGACTCCTGGTTCCTATTGGGGCCACTGTAAAGAAATCCCAGTCAGTAAGTTTCTCTTCGATTAACTTTTTTGTAGCAAACCACAAGAAATTACTTAGTTTGCACTTCAACGATTGAACGATTTAAATTTTTAAAAATCAGTGGAATTCTCCTGTAAGTGCACTGACTTACCTAGGGTTGGAAGCCTTGTTTTGCATTTCTTCTAAGATCGATCTTCTCTGTATGGCAGAGTGTAGATGCTCTCATGACAGATGAGATCAATGACATCCGGATAGTTGGCACCCTCACCATCATCTTGCTCCTTGGCATATCTGTGGCAGGAATGGAGTGGGAGGCTAAGGTACTGACAAGCCATAGATATTCCATGTTTTAGCTTGCTTGGTTGTTTAATTCCTACCACAGAACTGTATTCAAGCAGTGATTACATCCTACTATCCTACTATTCACCAGCCATTTGACCAGTTTGGGGCTCAGTTATATACAACAGTGACCAAGACGTCATGACACCGAACAGTTATGATGAAATTCAGTAATAGTGAAAATTGACAATATTGACCATAGCCTAAAAGGCTCATTTGAGGGGTTTAGTCATGGCTTGATTGATGGCTTTTTCACAGGCCCAGATTGTATTGTTGGTCATTCTTCTGGCAGCAATCTTTAACTATTTCGTCGGATCGTTCATCCCCATGGAATCAAAGGAACCTAAGGGCTTCTTTGGTTATAACGGTATGGACTATTTCTGTTACTGTGTTTTCAGAATGTATCTTATGCACGCCAAATGTATTTTGTGATTAATGTCATGACTGAGTAAACTCCTGATCTTGCCATATACAGTGTTGCACACTGAGCCCTTGAAATTGATTTATCCTTTATTGTAGAGTCAATACTATTAAAAAACAGAGGACCTAAGGTTCCTTTTGTTTATGTTCCTCACAGTTGCAATCATGATGGAGAACATGGGTCCAGACTTCAGAGATGAAGAAACATTTTTTTCCGTCTTTGCCATCTTCTTCCCAGCTGCAACAGGCATTTTAGCGGGAGCCAATATCTCAGGGGACCTATCAGTAAGCCTGTGCTTCCTGATCATTTGATTCTGTTTTAAAAAACGTTATGTTTTAAAAAAAAATAGTGTGCAAAATCTTACAATTTAAGAACAACTTTAAAACTGAAGAAGACATTTGGAATGAAATTCAAATATGACTTTGACTCAAGTCCGTCTTGAGTCATGAATTTGATGACTTGACACTCGAGAAAATCGAGAAAGATTTGTGACTCGACTTTGACTTCAACACCAATGACTCGGACTTTGACTCGGACTTCAGCCCTATGACTCAGAAAGACTCGAGATCTGAAGTGGAAGAGACGTGGGGAGGCGTCTGACCGCAGACGGGACTATACACAGCTGCTTCCACCTTAAATGGTGCAGCAGTTACCTTCCAGTGCCAGCTGCACCATTTAAGATGGAAGCAGCTGTGTATAGTCCCGTTTGACGGAAAATTTGACTAAGAAGCTGCTGGCAAAAAAAACTTCAGCTTTGTACATTCACTATCATTTTGCTGTCTTTCCTTTTTTTTTCTTTTGTTCAGCTTTGTTCTGTCGCTTTGGTTTCTGTTGCCTAAATTCAATTCAAACTAGTGGTTGTTTCTTGTTGGCTGAGCTAGTTTTAGTGCTGAGGTAGTTTTTACTTTAGTCCTATGTGCCCAATGTTCCCAAAAATCATCAAAAATTGTCTTCAGATATAAATAATATAGCTAAAGAATGCATACTGACTTGTTTAGGACTCAAAGATTAAGACTACTGACTTGGAACTTGACTTGAGACTCGACTCTCTTGACTTATGACTTGACTCAGGACTTGAGTGTCAAGACTCGAGACTTACTTGTTACTTGCAACTTTGTGACTTGTTCCCACCTCTGCTTAGATGTGCAATTATAGTGCTGCTAACAATAAGTGAAAGCCATAGTGGCACTCATTAGGTCTTTTTACAAAGATGTGTGCATCAGAGCATGTAGTGTTGGTTCCGCAACCAAATGTATCTCAATAAGAACATAACAGATATGTTTCGTGACATCAGAACCACTGCACAGCTTGTGGTGCAAATCTTTTGTGTGTTTCTTTAGGATCCACAGTCTGCCATTCCTAAAGGAACCCTGCTGGCTATTCTCATAACCGGAATTGTTTATGTCGCAGTTGCTTTCTCTAATGGTAGGAAATATGGAGGAATTTTTATGAGGGTGTTTTACGTTTTGAATCCTTTATTTAAAAAAAAACACAGTCACATTGTTGAGAACAGCATTCTCTCTTTCCAGGCTCTTGCATTCTACGAGATGCTACGGGTGATGATAATGACACCATCATAGGCTCTCTGGAGAACTGCACGGATGCAGCCTGTACGCTTGGCTATGATTTTTCCATTTGCAAGGAGGGCGGCTGCAAGTATGGACTACAAAATGATTTTCAGGTACAGTTTTATAAATCATGCTAAAATAGGGTTGTTTGGAGCGGTGCCATAAAAGAACAACCTTTGATTCCCTAAAGAACGTTTTCGATGGATGGTTCTTTAAGGACAGTTTTTGTAAATGAGATGTGTGAAAGTGTGAAAACTCCACATAATGTAAAGATTCTACGCTAAATGAAGTTAAAGTCAAGTTTTTTCTAGAACTGTATGTCCAAGCCAAGAATTATTTAGGAGTGTATGTGTTATTTTTGCCTCTGAAATCTGAAAACTACAAAATGAATAAATGAAAATGTACAAAATGGAGTGAATGTTCATCTAGGGCTAAACATGAATATGCAGTACATTCATTCATATAGTGTTTCTTCACTTATAAGGCAGTTATAAACATACTTATACTTAAGAGGCATTCTGGCCTAAAATTATTATTTTATATGTTATTTATCATGTTATGCAGTATTCTGTGGTTCAGTAATATATCTCATGGCCTCATTGGTTTGAAAGTATTCACAATTTTATATGCTTTTTGTGTTTCGTTCATTGATGTCCTCTCACTACAGTACCCAGCATGCATTATGCGTAAAGGTCATATAACCAGTGGAAATACCCCAACAGTGGTATAGAAATCCTGACTGTTAGTGTAGCCACTGATGTAGAGGATAATAAATACAGATATGTTTCGATCATTGAGATAATGAAATTTGGCTTCCTTGCAATAATATTTCAATTATGTATCTGCTCCAAAATGCTTGTAGTTTTTTCAGAAGTTCATCCTACCTTCAAGATACATCATCAGAAGGAGGTGTTCTGTTCTTTAAGCCAGAAAATCTCTCTAGAGACTATTGTATCGCTGTTTTACGATGCAAGTAGGCATGTTTACAGTAGATGTAGCAGTCTTCATTTGCATTATGTCTATTATCGCTGGCGTTGCTACGCTAGACTAGATGAGTCATAAAACAGAAAGGTCTAAGATAATAGCTGGAGTATTTAGAGTCGAATGCTATCCATGCAGATCTGAATAAAGCCATTGATAGCCTCTCCTGTCTGTTGTTCACTGTGTTTGGTGATGCCAATTACATAGAACAAGTTGTCTAGCACAAGCCCCAACACCATGATCCCACACTGGCACAAGGAACTGAACAAAGCTATTCATGACTTTAAAAAAATTCAGTCTCAGACTTGCCTTTTTGTTGGACAATAGATTATTAGATCTAACTAAAAAATACATTTCTCTAAAATTAGGTGTTGTAAAGAACGTTTTTAAACAGACAGCTCAACAGATCATAATTAGAACCACTATATATTCATTTGTTTAATGAATGTTTCTTTTGGGTTGTGTTGTTTTGGTCAGGTCATGAGCTTGGTGTCTGCATTTGGACCACTTATCACTGCTGGAATCTTCTCTGCTACTCTTTCATCAGCTCTTGCTTCTTTGGTCAGCGCTCCCAAAGTGTTTCAGGTGTGTTTCTCTCACTCTGACCAGTGTTGGGCAGAATAATTTGAAAAAGCAGTGATGGCTGAATACTTAATACGCTGCTCTAAATGTGTTTAGTAACATATTCCATTACAATAAAAAAAAAGTAACATATTTTGAATACATTTAGGTTACGTTTAGAATACATACTGATATGGCACATGGGAAAAACTATGTCCTAATTTTTATTTATATCACAGTGTTCCTCACTGTTACCGGTTGGCTGTTTTCTTTATGTAATTCTTGTGTTAATATGTTTCATGAAAAATATACTTATTTAAATGATGTTTCAAAACTTCATTTTGGTTCTCATTACCTGTGTCTGTCCATTGCTGCTCCCACAATCTCTAAGCAAACAATTCACCAAATCACAATAACAAAATCTTATAAATTTAAAGTGACAGTGCTTATCATTCATCAACATGTCCAGTACTGTAGAGACTATTCAGTTCAATTATCCTTCGAAAGAATTTAGTAACGCTGAGATTAATAACTGCTGATTACATTGATTTATCAGTCTACTCAGGCTTTAGCAGAGCCTTCAGTGTTTGTAAAGGAGTCGTTTCTTGAGTTCTTCTTTCGATTACAACTCTACATGCCATGCACTGATTTTAATATAGTTGATGAACAAGCATTGATGGTGTTTCTTTTAAAGATGGTACACATATTTCTTAATTTGGTGAATAAATAATGTAAAAGCATCCTAAAAATGTAAAAGGTAACTGTATTTTGAATACCGTCTTTACAATACGTAATGTGGACTGACTGCAGATACACTTGTATTTGGTTACGTCCCAACTCTGTTCATGACCACAATCAACATTACAGCCTTGTAAAACATCACATTTCAAGAATAAAGCTGGGATTACAGAATTATGGTTTTCTGAAAACTGCTAGATACTGCCCTGTCAGGAAAAGGGTATTACTTTACATGTCATTATACTAGGAGGAATCATTTTCACACCAATTAACAATGAGGTTCTCGATGTTCAGTATGATATGTTGTGCACTTATGTATCTCCTGGTAGGCGCTGTGTAAGGATAACATCTACCCTGGCTTACAAATTTTTGCGAAGGGATACGGGAAGAACAACGAACCTCTGCGTGGCTACGTCCTCACCTTTTTCATTGGCCTGGCTTTCATTCTGATCGGTAGGTTCATCAGTTCCACTGAGGAATGAATTGATTGTATGTGACATATAGATGTGATGGATTTATGGATCTGACCCTTGCATGTGGCTGTTTCCTTAGCTGAGCTAAATGTTATTGCTCCCATCATTTCCAACTTCTTCCTGGCCTCTTATGCCTTGATCAATTTCTCCGTATTCCATGCGTCACTGGCCAACTCCCCTGGTGAGTGCAGTAAAAATAAATAATCAGGAGTTATTGAAACAGTTGCATAGATGTTGTGGGACTAGTTTTCACTTTACTAGTGAAAAAGAATGATAAATATACAAACTGGATATTGTTGCTGTCATATCAAAGCCTAATAACTCCATCTTGATTGATTTTGTATTTTTACACCATTTAAAAATGCCAGCTGCCTTTCATATAGTGTAAACATTTCATGAATGGACCAATAGAAATGGTCCAAAATTACCTTTTTTTTCTTCTACATTTTTTGCTTTTCCTAAACTTCCTAAACTTACCATTTCTGAGACACAAAGTTTTGTTATAACAGCGATGGTATGTGTGATTTTAGCATTCCTGCTCTTGTTGCAGGGCATTATCTATCCGATTTCTGATTAAAATTTGAATAGGCCCAATGGATTATTAATTACATGACCACGAAAAAAAATAAAAAACAAAGTTGGATACAAAAATTTGGGTCCAAATTACACACTGTGTTTATTAGCAGTGAAAATAAGTAAAAACAACCCCTGCGGCAAACTATTTTAAAGATATTTTTTTGCAAATGCTACTGCGCAGTTACTTAGATTTGTAGATTTCATTCTTTAAAAAAAAGTAATGGTGGCATGCGCGAAAGTTTAGACACCCTTCCACTTGGGTGCTTGGGGGTGGGATGAGGGGAGATCCTACCCACCCAGAGAGAGCCAATTGTGCTCCCTTGGACTTCCGGCCACAGACGGCTGTAGCATCACCAGGGTTCGAACTCGCGATCTCCTGATGATAGGGCCAACACTTAGACGGGGTATGTGTGAAGAAAAAAGGATCAGCATTTGATTCAAAGAACACTTTGTCAACGGTTCAGCATCACATGGGTGGATCTGTTATGGGTTGTGTGGCAGTTTGTGTAAGAAGTTTGCACAAGAAATATTGCATGGGTAGATGGAAGAACGGATGCCACAATATCAGCAAATTCTGCAAGCAAATATGACACAGGCAGTCAAGAATTGAAGCTGACGTCTACAACAGGATAATGATCCAAAACATATCTGTAAATCCACATGAACTACCTTCAAAAACACAAGCTGAAGCTTTTGGAATGGCCTCTGACTTGAACACCATTAGAAATCTGTGGGTAGATCTTAAACATGTCAATATCACAAATCTAGAAGCATTCTGCAAAGAAAAGTGGGTGAAAATTCCTACAACAGGAATAGAAAGGCCCCAAGGTAGCTACAAAAAGTGTTTGCGAGCTGTGATATCTGCCAAAGGGGATTTTACCAAGTACTGATGAGTAGAGTGTCCAAACGTTTGCATGTCCTAATTACTCTTTTATTATATTTATTATTTTTTAAGTCAAATACCAAAATAATTTGCCGCACAGGTTGTGTACATCTTTTTACTTCAAAAATCGAGAAAATATGTGTTTCTGCTTAGGGTGCCCATTTATACATGACATCAATTTTTATTGCTGTAAATTGTGATGACTATAATAATTGTGGCTGATTTTAAAATGAAATAAACATCTCCTCATTTTTATTTTCTCTTGTCTTTCACCTAAACTCACTAGGGTGGCGTCCGAGTTTTAAATACTACAATAAGTGGGTGTCTTTGGCTGGGGCTGTGCTGTGCTGTGTGGTCATGTTTGTAATCAACTGGTGGGCTGCCCTGTTTACCAATGTCATTGTTCTGGCACTCTACATATATGTCAGCTACAAGAAACCAGGTATTCCACATGCCTCAAGTGGCCTTGCTGTATGATCAGGAATTTTCAAGAATGAGCAATAGCTTATCGTCATAACAGTCACGATGGACAATATAGCATGAGTCACAGTTTCACTTAAATGTATGTATAAAATATACTGAAGGTGTGAAATGAATGCAATGAACTAAACAAAAATGGACACTTTGGATACTTAGCAAAGTTTTGCACACCACAGATGTGAACTGGGGATCCTCCACGCAAGCTTTGATGTACAACCAGGCCCTGTCACACTGTCTGCATCTTACTGGAGTTGAAGACCATATTAAGAACTTCAGGTGGTCTACATATCTGCATCTTGCTGTAACTATGGAAGCCTGCATTGTTTCTTTATGACAAAAGTTCAACTTCAACAAGACCAGGCACACTAACAATGATGCTTTTCTTGTAACCACAAATGACAAATAAATACATTTTAATTCCCACAGACCACAGTGCCTCGTAATGACTGGCTACCCCAATGCAAGACCAGCACTACTTCATCTAGTGCATGCTTTCACCAAAAATGTGGGTCTGATGATCTGTGGCCATTTTCGCGTGGTAGGTTCCAAGAACAGAAAACTTAAATATGTTCAACACACCTACTTTTCCTATTTAATTATTTCAGGGACTGTGATATACAGTGTGGTATTTCTTAGTTTTTGCTTGTCTTAAGGGTTCCCGAAGACCAAACCATAAGGAGATGATGAATGACCAAGTCCGCTACCAACGCTGGCTTCTTAAGAAACAGATCAAGGCTTTCTACACTCCTGTGTTTGCTGAGGACCTCAGACAAGGAGCCCAGTATCTACTACAAGTAAAATTCTACAATAATTCATTCAAATGTAATTGCTTAATGATTTATCCCAGTGATCATAACTGTTCTGGCTTCTCCACACAAGTCCTGCTGTAATACATCAGTTCCAACTCCCTGAATAATTACAAGGTCCTTTAGTTGATGTTTGTTTAAGCAGAAAAAGTGTGCAATGCATGACGTTTATCAATCAATTTAGTATTTAATCAATCAGTTTAGTATTTAACTTACTGTGACATTTAGTTAATTCTGAGTATGGCTGAATCTGTTCTAAGGCTGCTGGTTTGGGTCGCCTAAAGCCAAACACTTTGGTATTTGGCTTTAAAAACAACTGGCGAGATGGTGAAATGAGAGATGTGGAAACATACATCAACACAATTCAGTAAGTACATCTGGATGCTTAATTTCTAGCCTTTCTTGCAGAAAATGTTGTTTGGTGTGGTATGTAAAAACAATTGACATTTTTTCCCACTTACCGCACGGTTAGTCAGTCAGCCAAGACAAGTTTGTAGTCCGCAGTTTGCTACTTCACATTTGCGCTGATGTTTTGCACTTTGCATCATATATGTGTCTGATTAATATAAAGAAAAACCCTGGCAAATATCCACAATTATTTCATTATCCCAAATGTAGCCAACAACAACGTGATTGATATCTGAAAGTTGCATCGTAAGTTTTGCACTGGAGCTACAAGTCTAATTTAGCAAGTAATGGAGACCTACATACACCAATTAGCGTAGTAAAAGTGTAAACAGCATTCCTAAGTCATCACTCTTGCATAGTGTTGTTAGGTAATCTCAAATACAAATATTTAGAAATGTGACATACTTCCTTCTATATAAATATTCCAAAGGATGTTGCATAGCTAAAAAAAGAGGTAGCAACCATCTGAAACCTGAATTATGTCAATTCTTTGCTCTGTTCTTATAGAAAACAGTATTTCAAACCGTTTTTATAAGCAACTCTGTTTGAAATTACTTAAATAATCAATATTGTTTGTGATAATGCTAATTGGTTCATGTAAGCCTCTGAAGATTGTGTACATTTTTTGGCCAGACTGACACAAATATGACAGATATTAACATGCTGTTACGGTTAAAAGCCTTCAATATGCCTATAACAGTAACAGCATATTTACATATTTTAAAAAAATATTTACATATTCTTTATTTGTTTTAGCGATGCATTTGACCTACAGTATGGTGTTGTTATCATAAGACTGAAGGAAGGTCTAGACATCTCCCACATTCAAGGCCAAGGTATACTGTGAATGAACTCTCTCAACAGCATTATTAATTATTAGATACTAAACATTTATTTCTCACTGCGACTGGGAAGTATGTATTTTAGGTTTATATAAAAGCTTTATATAAATTTCCATTATTTCTCTGTCTTTCACTCAGACGAATTTCTGTCATCCTATGAGAAGGCTCCAGGGATGAAGGACCTGTTGGTGGCTATCAACATCGGAAAGGAGACTGACAACGACTCTTTAAAACCATCCTCGAAGACCACCAGCGGTCAAAGTAGTCCACTCATTATCAGAGGTCAAATGCAACACATGAAAACTTTTTACAAATCCAGTCATCTAGAGTGATATAAAAGTGACCATTGGCTGTTTGTGTGGACAGATCTAAACAGCCTTTGCACACAGTTCATGTCAGAAGATGTCAGGACATCTCTTGAGGATGTCCAAGAACTTGCTTGTGGCATTCAAAATAATGAAATGATTGGTTCTTTAAAATAAAAAAATTTGTTACCATTTTGAAAGTTGACCTTTCTGTACGTTTGTAATATTCAGACACGAAGAGTCCTTCTGTGCAGCTTAGCACTGCAGATGAGAAGTTGCTGGCAGCCAGTCAGCAGTTCAAGAAGAAACAGTGCAAGGGCACCATTGATGTTTGGTGGCTGTTTGATGATGGAGGTAGGTTTATGGATGACAATAGAGTCTTCATGCTATTATATAGTAGTGTGCAAAAGTCCAAAACCACCCTTTAATTCTTTAATTTCCAATCAAAATGGACAATGTGTACAAGGTATTCATTTTCAGAAGATATTTCTGAGGGGATATAAGATAACGCACTTGCTCAAGGAAGGCAATAGTCAAAGGAAAATAAGTGAAAAAACAGGAGTTTTTTTTTTTTTTTTAACAGAGTTCAAAAATAATGAAAAGTTAGAAAATGAGAACAATCATGCAAGAAGTGGTAGACCACCAAAACTGTCACCATCAGATAAACAGTACTTAAAGCTTTCATCTTTAAGAGAGAGAACAGAATCAAGCTCCACTATTTCAGTGTCCTGAAAAATGCAACCAACTGAACTGACTAAACTTGGAGGCATGGAAAAATATTCCTGCGGATTTCTTTGTCAAGGGAAAAGAATGGAAGGTGTAATAAAGGCAAAGGATGGATACACTAAATACTGAAAAAATATATTACATTTTGTTGTTGGTGTTCTGTAATTTTGCACTAAATGGCAGTTTTTAATGGAAATAAATTAAGGGTTGTCTCTGACTTTTGCACAGTACTGTATAATGCAAATTACCATCGTTGAAAATAGCTATACATCACATATTAGCTTCAGAACTTATTAAACTTTGAGATTTTTTATTGAATTTTCAAACATATGCTTGATAAGATATACTTAACTCATTTCAGGATTGACGCTGCTGATACCATATTTGCTAACCAACAAGAAAAAATGGAAGGACTGCAAGATCCGTGTATTTATTGGTGGAAAGATAAACAGGATTGATCATGATCGCAGAGCGTAAGTTGCAAAAATGCCTACTGCTAACAGCAGCTACGCTGAGCAGTGTGAAATAGCACAAGGGTACACAAAGTGGGTCTGTATAACGCAATGGTAGATGATTACTCAGCATGTGGTTGATGACAATATGCTATGTCTGATTACAGAATGACTGTGTTACTGAACGTACTGTAATGAGAAAGATCTGTGCTATTGGCTGTACAAAAAATACATACAAAGTGAGACGCAATTGCATGGAAGTCATAGAGAATTAATCATGTGATTCATAATGATGTATTACTTCTGATTACAGAATGGCTGCATTACTGAGCAAGTTCAGAATCGACTTCTCTGACATCAACGTTCTTGGAGATATCAACATAAAGCCAAAGAAACATAAGTACACTGAGATTCAATCTTTTATCCATGTGGAGCAAATGTGCTCTTTGTAGCAGTCTGATAGTGATCTAATGACCCCTTCCTTGCAGTAAGGAAATGTTCGAGGAGATGATAGAGCCATACAGACTGAAGGAGGAGGATATGGAGCAGGAGGCTGCTGAGAAACTAAAGGCTGAAGAGCCTTGGAGGATTACTGATAACGAACTAGAATTGTACAAGGCCAAGGTGAGGCTGGATGACAGAGGGGCTTTCTAGTTTGTTCACTTGTTCACTTAAATCCTGCTTATCTGTCATTATGACATATATAGTATACTACTGGTATGACTTTACATACAGTGTTTGTAAAGCCTTACAAGTCATAAGCATTTCAGTTATAAGGTAATATCATAGGAACATAGAGCTGTATATCACCACTGACATAAGAAAAGCTTGTAACCCCCTTGTTTTTGTCTGATCTTTACATCAGTGGTCCTCAAACCAGTCCACCTTTTTGCTCCTGCCCGGCTCAGCATTATCCCTATGTTCCCAGTACCCATGATTATGTGATATGGCATTGTACTGACCTGAGGACCGGTTTGAGAAGCACTGCCTTACCTTGTGTTAACATTTCATGACGATTGGACCAATAAAGACTGTCCAAGATGACTTGCAATAAAATCTCTTTATAATGATGTACACTCTTAAAATTCAAGGCACCAGAAAAGGTTCTTTGTTCCATGAATATTTCCCTAAAGACATCAAAATGGATGCTTCTTTAGGGAACCATTTTTATAAAGGAAATGTGTAAAGAACCTCTTTAAAGTTTAAGGACTCTTCATATATTGTAAAGGTTCTAAGAACCTATATATTGGTCCGTTATGTGAAGGTTCTTTGTAGCTACAGCATCGCTCAAAGAACCCTTTGTAACGTTTTTTTAAAGAGTGTACATCAAAGTTTAGACAGGTTTTTTCTTCTTCTGTAAAGTTGCTGTCTTGAAGATTCAAGGTTTATTACATCAGCATCGATACAGTAATATTAATTAGGACTTTCCCCGTTTTACCCCCCTTTCTCAATCAGACAAACCGTCAAATCAGATTGAATGAACTGCTGAAGGAACACTCAAGCACAGCAAATCTCATTGTCATGTGAGTAATTGTTTTACGTCACTCCAGTAAAACTAAAAGTAAATATTCCTCTTTTTTCTTTTCTAAAAAAAAAACAGAGGTTAATGGTGTGTAAAGTTTCAAAACATACTGTTCAGTATGGAAACTACAGTGCCCTCCACAACATGAGTAAAATGGGCTGTTAAAAAACATTTTTTATTGCTGATCCTTTTGATCTTTCATTTAAAATCGTTACAAAAATCTAACCTTTACATGAAGTGCATTGATTGAAAGAAAAAACCTAAATCTTATCAGGAAATAAATAAGAAAGACCAGAGAATACAGCGATGATGTTCGACAAAAGGTTGTTGAGCTGCACAAATCAGGAAATGACTACAAGAAAATAGCTGAACAGTTGAAAATACCCATTTCCACTATCAGGGCAATAATTAAGAAGTTTAAAGCAACTGGAAAAGGTTAGAATCTGCTGGGAAGAGGACGTATGTCTATATTTACCCCACGCACAGTGAGGAGGATGGCTCCAGTCACGAAAGAATCTCCAAGGATGGAGCTGGGGAATTGCAGACATTAGTCAGGTCGTGGTGTCAGAATGTTTCCCAAACTACAATCAGATGGCACCTACATAACCACAAGTTGTTTGGAGGGTTGCCAGAAGAAAGTCTCGGCTGTCAAGGACCAACAAATTCAAGCTTCTACAGTGTGCCAAACATTATTTCTGATAACTGATACTTTCAGTGGAACTGTGTTCTATGGTCAGATGAGACCAAAATAGAGGATCAGGGCATCACTGAGCTCTTGGACAGTCTGTGGGGCTACTTGGTAACATCAGATCCACTGATACATAATGTCCCAGAGGTTCTCAGTTGGATTCGGATCTGGGGAATGTGAGGGCCAGCCAGTGGCATTAATGCCTTTGTGATGAAAAAACTGCCTACACACCCTGGCCACACCCAGGGCCCACTGCACCCTCATGAATGTCCCCAGACGTGTATTCTCTGTACAAGATCACGTCTGGCCCTGTGAGACTAACAGAGCTTGGAAGGAAGGTTCAATTGCATACAGTGAACCCAAAAAGCCTGTTAAATAGTTAATTGCAGTTATTTATATGACAATTAATCGACAGCTAAAATTTCATGATCGTGACAGCCCCAGTTATAAGGAGCGTTTCAGCCCAGTCTGCTTTTTGAATGGCAGGGCAGCCAATCCTTAAAGGTACAGTAACAGAAACAGGCTGGCCAATTCTAAGGAATAAGTAGAGGTTAGAAAATAGTCACTAAAAATAAATTATGACTGTTTTAAAACAACACAAACATTATAAGTGGAAAAAATACAAGAAAAATGTAGGGTATGGGCCCTTTAAGATCAAGACCAATGCAACTTTTAGAAGCCTCTAGTCTTGATATCTACTAATAATAAACTTTTTTTTTAGAATTAATTAGAATGAAATTGAATGAACTTTGCAACTGGAATGAATAATAGACCCTTTTGCTGTATGGAATAATCAGAACAGTTCTAGGAAATATACACAAAGAAAACTGCTGGGCTGGAGTGGCTGCAGGTTTTCATTCCAACAAAGCAGGCGAACACCTGATCAGCAGTTTGAAGACTGAAACCAACTGATTAAACAAGTGAAATCAGTTGTGCTCCAGCTTGTTTTGAGTGAAAACTGGCCTTTGTGAATAAGACTGGGTGCCCCTGGTCTAGGGTTTTATATATGTTTAACTGGCCCAAGATGTCATTTGATCAAATGGCCTGGAAATTGGTTTCCATGCGTACAACAAGATGATTAAATCATGTGTATGCCTCCCATTGTTTTTTTTTTTCAAAGGAGCATGCCACTTGCCAGGAAGGGAACAGTGTCTAGCGCCCTCTATATGTGCTGGCTGGAGACATTATCTAAAGATCTTCCACCAATTCTGCTTGTAAGAGGAAACCACCAGAGCGTCCTAACCTTCTACTCATAAAACCCAAGCAAAGGCATTGTAGAAGTACAAAGACAGTACACTGTTACAATCAGTATGGCTGTGTGGTGATTATGTCTTGCGTGTTGCCAAATCTTCATGTACTTCTTCACATAGAAAATGTGAAGCCAGTCTAACATGCTAACAGATCTACTCAAGTGTTTTAGTCCCATAAGGTTTTTTTTTTTGTTGTTGTATATAGGGCCATTAAAATAAGACTGGAGAGTAGGCTGTTCTGAAATATTTAGTATCGGGACTGACACTGAAAATTATATCAAAAAATGCTTGCAATATTGACGCAGATACCATTTCAAACAGATTATTCCATTCCATTATTATTCCCTCTGTCTGAAAGCTGATTAGAAATGGAGTTTGTATGCATGTCATCTGTTCATTTTATCTGATTAGACCTTCTTCACACTACCTGCTCTTGTTACACATGTTGCGACATTAATGGCGCTCAAACTGTTCCAGTGAGCTGTAGCTCAGAACATCTCTGTGCTTTTAGTTACCAGCTTTTACAATGCCATCTCTCATTATGCTGTCAGTTATAATGGATTTATCAAGTGCAGAGTACTAACAATACATATTCAAGATGTGTCCTGTGGCAGTACAGTGAAAAGCATTGCTGAAAGGATGTTTTACTTATCTGCAACACTGAACTGATTAAATAAATGAATTCTAACAATGTTGCTGTCTTTTCTGTGACATCTGTGTTGTGATTTTAGTATAAAATTGATATTTGGACAATTATAATGCACAATATATTCTTTTTTCAAGATTGGTTTATTGTCATATGCATTAAGAATACAGGTCAATCAAAAATACAATGGAATTCTTATACTACAGCAGCATGCTCCTACATACAAAATATAAATAAATAGGAGCACACAGGGGGAAATAGGAGAGGGAGGCAATGCACGTACAAGAAGGGTATGGCACATATTAGACAAGTTCGCCAGACAAGAAGTAACTATAAATAAAGAAGTGGCACAGAACAGTACAGGTAGACTGGCAGTAAGGAATGTGGTACATAGCAGTAATAGCACTGCATTGTGAATACACAGTGTAGCAGAATAATACAATGTAATGGACCACATTGTGGGGTAATATGGTGTACAGTAAACTATTGAATAATACAGTATTATGTATACAATTCATAAGAATATGGAACTTGTACTCTGGAATATATACATGAGATGTGTATGTGTGTGTGTGTATATACATATATATATATATATATATATATATATATATATATATATAATTTGCTAAACAAAACAAATGGAGATTGACAATATAAAGTATACAGTTTAAATCGGTAGCTAGCCAAGAATATCATTATGGCACTGTGTGTACATTTGAATAACAGCAAAGAAGATCTATTGAAACATGATTTATGACCATATGAAAAACAATGGCTCTTCAATGGATCTTTAGTGAAGAGAATGAATCTATTTAGAACCATGAGTTCTATGTAGAACCATTGCAGGGTGAAATGGTTCTTCGGATTGACAGAGAATGTGTCATATATGACTATGTAGCATGAAAAATTGTTCTGCTATTGTTACAATGATAAGCTTGTAACAACAGAAGAACCCTTTTTGGTGCTATATAGAACCATACACAACACATTCTCTGTCAGTCTGAAGAACCATTTCACCCTGCAAAGAACCATTTCATCATCTAAATGATTTTTTGAGTGTTCATGGTTCTATACAGAACCCCTGACTTGACTAAAGAACCATTAAAGAAGCGTGTTTTTAAAGAGTGAGATAAACATGAATCCCAGTGTCGAATGTTCATAAATGTAAAAAGCCATGTTGTTTTTCAAACTCTTCATCCTTTGAGATATGGTCATCTTCTCTACTCCAATGGCCCCCTGCTCTTTAACGGTCATCCACAAACAGCCCCCGGGTTTATTTGGGTAAGTTTAAGCGCAGGGTGGGCTAGTCCTTGATCACAAACGCTTTTATAAAGCCGATGCGGGAGCCCTGCTTTCAGGGGGTCAAGCAAAATGTGGCGTTTCGGTGGCTGCGTTTTCCCAATGAAAACAATCGAGTCATTAATACCCTCCCATCCTCTTGATTTAGGATTCATCCCCGTTTTCTGTCAGAAATCCTATGTGGAGAATGTCAGTCACCTCCTCCGTGGAGCGGAGTGTTAAGCTAAACGGAGCGGACGCGTACGACAGCGGCGATGAGTGGGAGATCGGGCTCGGGGATCTGATCATCGACCTGGACGCTGATTTGGAGAAGGATCGACGGAAATCGGAGATGAATAGTCGCGCGCTGGCCATGAAAGGCGCCGAGGAGGCTGGCGAGGAGGAGCTGGAGCGCGAGCGCGAGCGCGCGCTGGACGGCCTCGCGGGTCCCGGCGCGCAGCCCGCCGCTGCCCGAGCCAGCCTCTGCAAAGAGGCGAGGAAATTCAAGGAGAAACGGCGGCATTCGGCGGGCGACGGCGACGCCGAGGCGTTCCCGCCAGCTGTGGGCAAACGGCGCGAGCCTCAAGGACGCCCCCCCGGAGAGGTCTCGGGGATGAATGCGGCGACGGCGGCGGTGGTCGAACGCGGCCACCCCGAGCAGCACCCGGGTGATGTCAGCGGCTCTTGCGCCAAAGGCAAAGAGGGGAAGAGAGGGAGGAATCAGGGCAGGGGGCTCAAGCGGGAAGCCAAGGAGTCGGCGCGAGCGCGGAAGGACAGGCACGGCGGCGATGCCGCGGGATTCGGACTGGGCCCCGTCCCGCAGGACGACGGCTGGAAGGAGAAGCCGTGCTATTGTGGGGACAGCGGAGCGGGAGACCTCGGCAGGGGCGCGATGGACGCTGGGATGAGGGCTGCGGGCGCTATTGTTGCCGACAAGGCTGAAGGAGTCTGCTCGCCTGAGCGAACTCACAAGACGGTAAGGCAGAGGCCGTCGTTGAACGGTTGTTGATCTAGCAGCTAGCGTGAGGGTCTGTCACGTCTGCTGATGACCGCCTTGTTGATCGCATTAGAAAGGATGCGAGTGTAACACTGAGGCATTGTGAGGAAATGCGAATGTGAATCAGGCTGCGGGCTTTAGGTGAGCGTTAATGTGGACGCCTGGGCTTCATGTGTGTGCGTGTGTCAACTGCAACCAAGAACCTCTCGTAAGCAAACAGAGAGAGTGCGTCCCTGCATCAGGCATGTTCACGAGCTGGAGGAACATCTTCCCTGATAGGGACGTTCCTGGAAGTAAAACACAAGACAGCCTCCATGTCACTCTACCCAGCAAGATAAATGAACAAGTGCTGGCCGCTTGTAAATACATCACTTCTAGGTTTCCCATTGTTGTCAGCCATTTCCTTTGTATTTTGCTGGGCACCCCTTTGAATTTCTTGCTGGCTTGTTGCTATTGGAGACCTCAGCAGCATCACTCCTTCTCTTTTTTGACAAAGGCATAGGGTGCTTTTGAAGCTGGGATGTGATTTCATGTTGTATTCACTCTTTTAATACAGAGAGAACCCCCCCCCCCCTTCTTTGGCCTTGCCCGTTCCTATCCATT
>JAILXH010005747.1:0-16386 GCA_023558415.1 Piaractus mesopotamicus | reverse complement strand
GGGGGTATGGGGGCACCTTTCGACACCTATTTAGCTGCCATAACATCCGTGCAGAGAAACCTGCAGATTGCTTTTGGAGATCAGGCACATTAAGATTTGCCAGACAGGTCAGACGGGTCTCTGTAGCCTGAACAGGCGCTGGGACTGAAGCCATTTTACACAGATGTGAAGGATGGCTGTTTATGTGGTTAACCGGACAAGGAGAAATCAAATTAACAGTGAACGGGTGGTTTAAACCGTGATTCTGGAAGGTAAAACCCGCCAAACAGACTTCCAGTAGTGGCAAATGAACAGGGCTCCAATCATCACAATGAAACATTTTGTGGATGAACACTAGAGCTGAATGATGTTGGTGAAGAAAATTTAATTGCGACATTTCAGTAATTTGCAGTAAATATTTTGATATTTGTAAAAACACTATATATATGTAAAATTAGGTACCACTTTAAAATAAGACTGACCTTATAAATGGTTCATCAATGGTTTAAAATGAGTTTATTAATGGTTATTTATTAGGTCTTAAAGACCTTAAATTTCTTTAATAAGCATTTACAACACATAAATAAAGATAGTGAATGCTCATTCATTTCTACTGCCGAATTTCAGATTTTGATGTTTACTGATTTTACTGTCTTATTCTTATACTGCATTAAACCTGTCAGCTTCCTCACATTCGTATTCATCGGATATAACAGCTCCCTTGCCCCTTTTTATTAACGTGTTATAACTGCTTATTAATGGTTAAGTGTTTATGACCTAGCTAATAACATTAACAAACTCCTTTAAACCATTTATGAACCCTTTATAAAGGTAGTCTTATTTTGTTTTAAGTGGTACCTAAAATTTACAAATGGAGCTGATATGCTTTTAGAGGGTGTAGTTGAGTTTACATGTTGTGATCTGTAGAGTCAAATGCAAAACACCTCTGGTCAAATTCCATGTTTTGTTGATTTTCTGAGTGAAAATAAGTTTAAACATCCTCTACAGGGAATAAACTCTAATGTGCACCATTTTTCTGCACTGTAAAAATGAGACGTCAGCTCAACTTAAAATGATATAGTAACTGATTATATGACTTGACTTGACTCGACTCAACTTGAGGACACCAGAGTTCACCCAACTCAAACTTCTTAGTTGAGTCAAAAATTCTCCCAGCTACTGTTTCTAGGTCTGCGTCTCAGTTAGATAAACAAAACCGAATTTGCATTTTTACTTGGTTTCCTCACCAGCTGGCACTCCTTCTATCACACACTCCCACCTGGGATATTTTCCTCTTGGGCTTCTGGATATTGACAGTTATGGTATTGCTGGGATTCAAACTCACAATCTCCTGTTGTTGGGATGAATTATTAGACAGTTGCACCACATGAGACGACGCCATGCCTTAAAATTAAAACAAATATTTTTTCCAGTGTGTTAAACATTTGTAGACACCAAAGCTGAGTTGCTTAATGTGTTCCTGAGTGGTGCAGTAGACTAAGCCATCACCCCAACAGGAGGTTGTGGGTTTGAGCCCCAGCAATGCTGTAGCCATCCATAAGTACGTACCCAAGAGGGAAAATGTGTAGTAGGATTGTGTGATGGAAAGAGTCCTAGCTGATGGGGAAGTTGAATATAAAAAACAAATTCATTTTATTTACCTCACTGAGATGCAGAACTAAAACATTCAGAGAACTTTTGACTCAACTAAGAAGTTTGAGTTGGGTGAACATGGTGTCTTCAAGTTGAGTCAACTCAAGAAAAGCCATGTAATCAGTTACTAAATCATTTTGAGTTGAGCTGACCTCTTATTTTTAACAGTGTGCTAATTTAGTGCACAGTTTCTATTCATCTGTGTTTTAAAGGAATTATAACTGTTGAGACTTGCATGCTGTAAAATATGATGTATAAACTAAATGGAAAGTTTTGGTTATTATAAAAAATGACAAATAGGCATAAGTTGGAAAGGCTAATGATATATTTGATTTGAAGATCTTTAGCTTGCTGTTCCTCCTCGTTGGATTTGATTCTGCAACAAAAATGGCAACGTACTTTATAGAGGAATTTTGTTTATGTTTACAGACCATAAACAACAAAAATGCTTTATTGTTTGTAATGATTGATTATTTTGGAAGCCCAAAGTTTTGCATACAACTGTATTGTGTGTGAAGTATACTTTCCAACAACCTTTGAATGACACGGTTAAGAAGTGGCATGCGTTACTTTTGACAAGAATTATTTGTTTCTGATATCAGTATTGCAAAGGGTGATGTGGTGATCATGATAAACAAACAATATATAGTTCTAGGATCTGGAATAATTTAAAGTCTAAGCCTAACTCCAAGTTATCACCATCATTTGGTAATCAGCATGGAGTTGTCTCTGCACTCTTATTACACTGCTTAAACTGGGAGCTGTAGTAACTAATGAATTTCTGCAGTATGTCACAAATAGAGGATCCTACAAGAAACAGTCTATGTAGCACCCTAGGCACCAATTTCAGCTTATAGATTACACATAGAACGAAATAACATTTATCTAGACGAATTTTCCTTTAGGGCTCTGCTGTAGCACCCCACACTCTTTCTCTCTCACTTTCTCTTTCATGAGCACTGCTGGCCCTGTTCTCTGTTCATCTTCTTTTTTGTCTAGCTTTGCTATTTCTGTCCGCGTGGTGGACTGGACCCGCAGGCATAACTGGTTCACATAAACGACACATGGGGCATCTGGAGAGTATAATAGCTGAGGGGATTACAACTCCAAAAAAAAGAAAAAAAAGAAAACACCTTTCCTTTTTTTTTTTTTCCACCTTTTGGCAGAGCTGTTTTCTCTTCCCCACTCCCTTTCAGACAAAGCCAAAGCTTCTGGCCTGGGTCACGCTCTCCTGACCGCCTCTGTTGACTCTTCCTCTTAGCCAGCCATCGGTTCAGCCCAGAGTTTAAAGCGGGTAAAGAATATTCTTACGTGCCCCGACATGCCAGTCTGTCTGAAGGTCTCCACCACATTTGTCTAAAATAGCGGTAGTGACAAAACAACTTCTTGATATGTGGAAATATAATGTAGGTTTAATGTAAGTAAGGTGTTTTTATATTAATATAAAGGCACCCTCGTTAGACTTGGTGTCTTGCCAAAAAAAAAAAAAAACCTAAACGTCATCGGATTTGTCTGGATTACAAATGACTCTTATATTGTTCCACCTAGTACTTTTATTGCAAACCAATACACTTTCAAAGTCAAATTGTATTATTTGTTAGCAAATCTTAAAAATAAATAAATAAATAAAAACTGAAAAATTCCACTTGCGAAAGCATTCAGCCCCTTCAGACTAATACTTAGGTAGAATCAATTTTTCCTGCAATAACAGCCACATACGACATTCACCTTTTTTGTTCAGCTTGCTTTAGCCATGTTTTTGGGATCTTTGTCCTGCTAAATGGTGAAATTTCTCTCAAACTGTTTCATCTTTTGTCAGTGGGGTCATCTTGGAGCACTATTTTGCACCATCTGTCCTTTAGTTTTAAAAGGGCGTCCAGTCCCGGCTGAGGGGAAGCATCAACAATACGATGCTGCCACCCCCATGCTTCACTGCTGAGATGGTTTGAAAGAAGACCTTATCTAGGCACAGCCTGGGTGGTACAATGCAGCTTCCGTTTCCTTACCATCAGTCCAACAGTGTTCACTGGGAAATCCAAACACTTGGATATTATTTTATAGCCTTTTTTGCATGTCTATAACTTTATAATTTCTTTGTAGAATGTTCTTTAGTTTTCAATTTTCACAGATTTACTTAAGATTCACAGTCTGACCTATGTTACTTAAATTAAGGGATGTTTTATCCAGAACCTTTTTATGGCAATTGTAAGGTAGATGTGTCCTTGTACGAGCAAAATATTTAATCTGTTTAATCTTTGTAAACCTTTTTTTTTTTTTAGTTAGTTTATTTGTAAATTTATTCCCAGAATACTAATCACCTAAAAATCCTAATTTTGAGGGTCAAACATTTAGAATAAAATGAGACAGCACAAATTATCAGTATCATTTGTAATTTTGAGGGAGTTAAATACTTCTGCAAGGCACTTTGGGTGTAATATGAATAAATGTAATTTTTCATAATGCACTATTTTTGCACTTACTATTAATAAATAACACAATTACACAGAAGTACCATATTCTGTACCTGCCAGTTTGAGGGTGTGTTTACTCACAACCTCTTTCTTTTCGAGCGGTTTCCAATGAAATTGCCTTATTCTGTAGTTTTACTTCAACGCTGAGACTTGAAATGTGTTCATTTCACAAGTTATACTTTTGACACTTGCCATTGCAGGTAAGGGAATATGTGCTACTCCCTGTTCTGTAGCCTTATGCTACGTTAGCTTTTACTTGATAAACTATTACTTTGACTAGACACGTGTAAAATTAGTGCTTTTATGTTGCACTTACAATTCTTTTCATTACTGTTATTACAGGGGAAATAATGGCCTAGTCCAGTCCTTAGGGGACCGCAGTTAGTCCACGTTCTTGTTCTGTCCCAGTCCCTAGTGCATCTGAAGCTAGCCATTAGCACCGTGACCCTCCGGTCTGCAGGCTCCGTTCTGTCGGCTAATAGACAGCTGCAACTGAGGCGCAGGCCGTGTTCGGTGAAGGCTGAAGAGAATCATTAGAGTTAATCTGATAATCTGAGATCAGATGTGATGTCTGATAGCCCTTGTTAGCCGTGCTCGGCTCGTGCTTTCTGTCCTCCAGACAATGGGCAACCCCCCACCCCACCCCACCCCCCTTCCCGACGGGCCAGCGGATTGTTCTGGCAAGGTCAGCCCTAGCAGCGCTAATGACTAGCAGGGGAATAGTACCCAATCTGATCAAAGTTCTGATAGCCATCCCAAAGCTAGTGCTAAGTCTCTCCCTCACACAGACTAACCCTGAGGGTGGGTTACCTGGGGAAACGCACACACGCTTTTCCAGTACCGCTGCTGTTTTAGACTCTTCTAGGCTAGGCTTAGCTGGGTGTAGCTGTGTTGTAGTGTATCTAGCTTTGCGTGCAGGTGTAATCCACCCTCTTCCTGCAGACTAAAGGCTAGGATTAGCAGCGGAAGGTGAGCTCTTTTGACTGAGGGCTAGGAAAGGAATGCAGAGGCATCTTCACATATTCAACAAAAGACTGGTTTACAATGCGGTTAAGCTTGCCACGTTAAGGCCTGTTCCTGTGGTTGTTGGTAAAAAGTTTGCCTTTAACCCTTAAAGAGAGTTTTTGCTTTTTTTTCCGTAGTAGATATGTACTCATGGAACGGCATACAGTTGTGTGCAAAAGTTTGTGCGCCTTGGTCAAATGACGTTTGTTCATTTTCTAAGTGATAATAAGTGAACACGTCCTCTACTGAGAACAAATTTCAGCACATTTTAGTGCACAATAACTGTTTATTTGCTAATTGAATATATTGGGGAAAAAAATGTAAAATGTGTTCTGCACAAAAGTTTGAAGAGCCCCATTACATACTTTCTAAGTGAAAATAACTTAAATCACTGCAAATTTTATTGCATAATTTCTCTTTATTTGCAAATATAGAAACTTATTAAATTATAGAAACTAATTTAATAATGTACAGGGTGATTTGTTCATATTCTGTATAGACGGTTCCAAGTCTGCACTTCCAAATTTTGAGGGTATTACATAAGGAACATGTCAATTATATCAGGTCCCTGTGATTTGTTTCAAAAACCTCTCCGTTTTGTATTGCAGATGCTGGTTTTCCAATGACTTCACAATGGTAAAATGACTCTTTTGGCAGTATCTAATCAAAACGACTTTAATTTCCAGCACTTTGTGAAATTTCATCGCCTTCATCAAAAAAAAAGATGAATAGCTTTAACTCCACTGTGGTAAAATTAAAGTTATGCATTGCTTCCATATCCAGCTCTGGCAAATATATGATCATTATGCAGAAATTAAGAGGATAATCACACACTCAAGAATATCTCATTGAGAGAGTTGTTTACTCTCAGCAGAGGAGATGCTTTAGACAGACATAATTATGTTTGTAATGCATTATGGTTGTAATACATGTCGACAACCCCTAGGGAGACATTTTTTCCACCGTCTTGAAAGGCAGAAGTGGGGCTTTGAATGCAAAGATGAGGGTGCTATCAAAGCAATTACGATTTCATTCAAGCCCCTCTCCGAATAACCCATGGAAAGCACGCAGCTACAGAACGTTTGCCTCCACTTCAGACGGCTGCTTTTTTAAAAAAATGAGCAGCTCCGTAGCTCTTAGGCGAAAGAACATTGGTTTTGCTATAGTGGAGATAATGCACGAACCGCAGTATGAACCCTTATATGCTCTTAAAAAAAATAAAGGTGCTGAAAAGGGTTCTTTGGAGCATTGAAAAACCAAACCTTTCAATGGTTGGCTCTTTTTGTAAATGGGACATGTGATGACCAAAGTCCTTTAACATTTAAAGGGCCCATATTCTGCATTTTTCTTCTTCTTGAGGTCCACTTTTGACATTTGAGTGGTTTTATGTACTGAAAACAGTCATAATTCATTGTTAGCGACCATTTTTCAACCTCTTTTTATACCTTAGAATTAAACAGGCTGTGCTTTTTAAGGCTGGTATATGTTAATGACCTCTGTTCTGATTGGCTGTGCTGTATAAAATGCTTTATTCTAAAAACAGTCCAGACTGAAGCACTTCTTATAACCTTAGTGTTAATGGGTGAGGCTCGACTGCTCTAAGCTGAATAGGTGAATATATGGAAATGTGTGTTGTGACATCACAAAACAGTTGATTTAAAATGGACTGTTTTTGCGCCCAGGTTTCCATGTGAAGTGTTTAATATACAAACTACATTAAACTCTTTTATTTGGGGGGAAAAAAGGAAGGTAAGTCTGGTTTTCTGTTATATGGGCCCTTTAACCCCTTAAAATCCCCCAGGCTTATTATATACTTATTATTCGGTAACTGCATGAACTTCAGTGCAAACTGGTTTGCCCTGAGCTTTGGGCACACTGGTGGGCCCTGACCATTTAAGGGGATAAAGAGCCTCTATATAATGTAATGTAAAGGCTTTTTAACTGTACATCCAAGCTACTAAAGAATGTTTACTTTTAAGATGGCAGACGATTGTCTTTGTATTGTATTAGCAGTATCATCCAGTGAACTGAATCGATTAGCTATTATTTACAATATGCAACCTTTTAATTCAGAGCTAAACTCTTGTGATGTTTAATTGGTCAGAAATTGACCCTTTTTGCTCCACCAACAGAAAGTAATCTTGGAGACCTCAAAAACAGTCACATATTTAAAGGCTGGTAAATCTAAATTGTCTCCTTCTGTCATGTGGTTGTTTTTAGGAGCGCTTTTTGGCTCGGGTTCGGCATGCGCATCAGATATTATTGGAACACGCTCTGTAATGAAAACAAACAGATCAGGTATTTATTGACGAGGTGATGAAGCGAGCGTTAGCATTTCCGCAGAGAGAGAAAGAGAGAGGGAGAGAGACGCAGCGACGGGCAAGGAGAAATAATTGTTTATTGATCTGGCAGCTGCATTTAGGGAGTGCATTAAATCTGAGGACAGATTGCTGGTGGCTGTCGGATGGAGGGAACGAGTGATGTTCTGCAGATACTGAGTGGAGCATGAAAGGAGATTCTGCTGCTGCTTACCTGCAATGACCAATGACCGCTATGCAGTGTGGGCCTCTCAGTGTATGTGTGAGAGGGAGAGAGGACAGAACGAATGTTGTAATTGAATATTGCCCACACACATGCTTTTTAGGTAATGAAATAATGCGGAGTTGCATGTTGGTATACCAGTGTAGCTCCACTCAATACATAAATACGATACTTGAAGACATTTTTGCAAAATGTATGACGGTATTTTGTTCGCAGTACATTGGAACAGACAAAATGCTACATTCAAGAACCAAAAGCTAAGTAGTAATAATAATAATAATGATAATAATAATATGAGATAATAGTTTAACACTCTGGGGTCCATGATCCATGGGGGTCCATTAGGTTTTTTGCGATAATACGGTGCAGAAATGTAGAGTCACCCTTTTGATTACATCTTATCGCAGGATTGTATGTGACTCACTGAGTTATGAGCCTATGAAGAGGGGCTGATATACATGTCACCTGCCTCTCACTGTGTGAAACTGGTGCATTCGTGTGTCCGTCTGCATTTTGTGTGAAACTGACCAATGGACGCTCAGGAAATCACCAAGGACTGACACCAACATTGGAAACCCTTCGTTCAGTCCACATCAGAGACACATGAGAAATGTTGTGTAATAAGTTTACAGCTGCTGAAGTTGCTGCAGCAGTTTTGGAAAGTAGCGACGTGGATAACCGAGCATTTTAATATGAAACATTTGAGTATCATGTTATAAGCAAGTGTCTTTGAAGGTGAATTTAAGAAGATATGCAAAAATCAAGAAAATGCTCTTAGACCCCAGAGCAGTAATAAGCTGACATCCAAACAGCTGCTTGTTTCAATGCAGTTTGTGAAGCTACTACACAATGGCTCTCTCTTATTGGTGAGGGGAATGCCACTGATTTTCCAATTTCTGCATAATTTAGTCATTGAGATGTAAACAGTCATTTGGAGTGGTTTAATGGGAAATGGTTCATTGTAGAGGATCCTATCAACTGATTTTTCTTACAGTGGTGGTGATAGGAACCAGGCGTCAGAATGTCTACAATGAAGATGTAGCCATTTTATTTACTATCCAAAATGTCCAGTGAGCCTACACGTCTTCCGAGTTTTTATATGTAATGTTAATAATGCTAAAATAGTGTGACCTGAAAAGGAAAACTATTTTATTTGGAAACCTACACCCTGCATGTAACTATCCACCATGCATTTTAAAAATTATTTGAGGCCGAAAGCTTCTTAAAACTATCACAAAACAATGTCTTGGATCACTCTGTGAGGGAGCTTTTAGAGGCACTGAACTCTTCAGACGTCTGGTTCCTATGACCAACACTGTGAACAATTCTGACTTTGTTTTTGTATGGCACATTTCTCCTTAAACCACTCTGAATGACTGTTTACATCTAACCTTTAATTGTGTGAAAATTGACAGAATTCCCCTTTAAGATGCACACAGTTGTACACTGTTCTAGAAGTACTGATGATACTCTATGAAAACGTGTTGTGACACATTTGTCACAATGTACTGTATCTATCTACCTACCTATTGCCACAATGTTCCATAAACTTAGTAAAAGCTGAGCTTTATGCACATACAAGTGCAGCTCCAGCAGAGATAAAGGCTGAATAACACTAGTGTAACTAAAGAAACTTCCAGCTTAGTAACTTTTAAATCCCATGACAGCTGCAGCAACACAGTTAAACGTGTATGTCCTGTGTGGAGCCGTTCTTTGATCTGAACCATTCAATAAAAAAAACATTGAATTTTATCGTCTAGTCAGGCAGTGAACTAGGGAGCGAGTGTGGATGACCCACAGAGGCTTTGAATCTGAGACGTATTCATTTGCAAGTGCACGACAGCAGACAAAACAGTGGAGCTCTTCTGCAGTTACGTCTCTCTCCCTCTTTTTCTTTTGCTTTTTTGTCGTACTGCATTGTGGAGACTGCCACGCTCCGAGGTAACGCGTCTCCAGCGTTTTTCTTTTGCTGTCAGAAAGAGATAATGCGAAAGTTATAGTCTAAACTGCCAAACCGGAGTCTGCCTGTCATTGTTCAGATAGCGGAAGCATCCTGAGAGGGACAAGTGGCATTTTCGCTCTTTCTATTTCTAATGCATTATGGGACTTGTATTCCCTTATGCGCAGAGTGTCAGTATATGTGTGTGTGTCTGGCGCGGCTGAAATATGAAATGGAGGAAGGCCGGGCTACGCTCCGTTAGCCCGAGGGGTCAGCGGCAAGATGAGATTGTGATCTATAATGAAGCACTCTGTATCAAAATGGCTGCGGCGCAGCCTCTGAAACAGATATGGAAGAAGTCTTTTTCACTCAGCTGTGGGATACAAGAATCTTTATTCTACTTGATGTCTGGTTCATACAGATTTTCTACAGTTAGCATGAAGACTGTGTGGGCACCACATACGGCAAATTAGGCCAATCCACGTTGCGATTCCACTGGAATGTTCCATACGCGACATCAGTGTGCTGTCATGTTGCCAAGATTAGCAAACGTAATTTTTAGTATGATTTTCATCTTAAAAATAATCATTAGCATATTAACCCTTTTAAACAGAAGGACAAAATGGTTAATTCTTCCTTTTAATTTAGTCGCCTCGTTCGGTAACCCACATGAAGATCCTTCCACAGCATCTCAGTGGAGTTCAAAAACCTCAGCTCAATAATTTTGTTTATTTTGAGCCATTCAGAGGTGAACTTGCTCTTGTGCTTCAGATCATTGACTTGCTGCATTTGCGCTTGAGCTTCAGATCACTGGACTGATGACCGGACATTCTCCTGCTGGATTTTCCAGTAGAAAGCAGAATTCATGGTTCTGTCAATTATGGCAGGTCGCTCAGGCCCTGATCCCCACACCATCATACTACCGCCACCATGTTTCACTGTTGATATGTTGTGCTTATTTTTGAATGCTGCATTAGCTCTTCTGCAATTCCACTGTTGACTCAACAGTCCACAGAAGAAGTGGGAAACGAGCCTTTATGTTCCTCTTGGATAGCAGTGGTTTTCACCTTGCAACTCTCCCTTGAGTAGCATTGTTGCTCAAACTAAAGGTGGAATCATGAATGCTGACCTTACCTGAACTGAGGCCTACGTCTCCTTGGATATTCCTCTTGGTTCTTTTGTGACTTCCTGGATGAGTCGTCGCTGTATTCTTTGGAATTTTGGTAGGCTGGCCTCTTCTGGGGAGATTGACCACTGTTCCAAGTTTTCTCCATTTAGAGTTAATGACTCTCACTAAGGTTTTCTAGAGTGCCAGAGCTTTAGTAAGGCTTTAACTGTTTCCAGAGTGGTATATATTTTAACAACTTTCTTTCTCTTCTCTTCTGGAGTTTATTTTGATCTTGGCAAAGTGTGCTGCTTGTTGAGACCTTTTTACTTCTCATTGCTGGAAAGATTCTGTTTAAGTGATATTTAGATTCAGCAGAGCTTGCAGTAATCAAGTCTGGCTCCAATTAATCCAAATTAGCAACTAAATTTGGAAAATTGGTAGATTACTTGTCGATTACTTTTTCACGCAGAGCCAGTTGGTGTTGGGTAACTTTTTTTCCTTCAATAAATGAAATGATCGTTAAAGATGTATTTTGTGTTTTGGCTTTGTCATATATTAAACTTTGAAGATCTGAAGTGTGACAAATATGCAAAAACAGAAGAAATCAGAAGTTGGCAAATTCTTGTTCACCGCACTGTATTGTTAAGTGAAGGAAAACAGTACAGCAAAACTGAAAATTCATATACTTGTCATGAACTACCATTTTGAGTAGAATGTAAAGACTGAGGCAGCATTCTGGATACGCACTGTGGTAGCATCATTGCTTCTTTTTCGCACATTTGTGAACAACGTTAGGCTCTTTGTATCTTGACTGCATATAATTTAATATGTTAAAAACATGAAGTGTGGATGCCAAACAATAAGGCTGGCTGTTTGTCAAGCTGACTTAACCAGGTGAAACTTGTTGACCAGCAGTCAGGTGAGCCAGTCATGTAATAGCATTGCCTTTAAGAGCAAGGCTCACTTTGCCTTCTAGATGAGTGTGAAAAAGGCTAACAGATGTGCTGCAGATGTGAGAGCTTAAAAGGGCAGGGAAACGGAGGCTACGCTCACTCGGTTTCCTCCTGAGGGCCGAAGTTCGTTTCTGTATTAGCAAGGCCGGGTTTTGGCTTACTCAGTCCCAGGGGTCCTGGCGGGCACGGCCGGGGTGGCCTCCGCAAATGCCAGCAGCAGAAAATGAGGGCTATGACTAGCCCCTTAGAGGCTAATTACCACAGCATGAGTATGCATGAGGTGTTTGGAGACAGGTTTTTCTTTTGCTCTTCCCTCGAAATGAGGCGCGAGAGTTTTCCCAGAACGCATCAGAAGTAGCTCAGTTTGCCTTATTTGGATCGAGTCCACGGGCGTGATGTGATTTCGTTTTCTTTTTCTATGTCTAGAGAAGGGTTCTGTCAAAAGAGTTCTGTCTTAACTTGAAGAAGATCACATTCGGGGGAAAAAAAAAACATGGAAATATGTAAGTATGGAAATGTTGGCAAGGTGACAGGATGTGCAGTTACCTTTTCGCAAACTTTTTGATGAGTTTTGATCAGCGTTGACGCATTTCAGACACTTAAGAAATGGTTTTGGGACTTTGGCGTTCCTGTTTTGTCTTGGCAGGATACGAAAGGCTGTCACCTTTTCTGCTGAGGTCACGTCTGTGTCCGAGGCAGGAAGCGCAGGGGCACATGGGCCTAACCGGAGTGCAGTGAAGTAATCGGATGATGGAATTCCTTGGAACAGACATTGTAGATAAGGAAAGCGGTGGTGTCAGCCAGGTCACATCTAGCTGGGTATGTCCCATGAATTGCACTCAGGCATACGGCCAGAGAGACGTGACCGTTGTATAGAAACAGCTTTGGAACAGGAAGGACTGGTGTGTGGTCGTATTTATGGAAAGTAACTTTAGTCTGAAGGTGTGTCAACTAGGCGTCATTTGTTGGAAATACTATAGCTAAACTGTGTGATGTTTATAATGTGGTGTGAACATATCACCAGCTGACTCATGGCTTTAGTTTGTGAATTAAAAGTAGTACTTTCTGATTGAAACAATCTGTTGTCTTTTGTTAGCGACATTAGCCTAATGGCTCCAGTTTTGAACTAAAAAGGCAAAATTTTAACCCCAAACACCTCGTCTGATCGAATATGTGGTACAGTTTTTCCCTCCAAGTTAGCCAGAAGCTGCTGGAATGTCATTGCGGATTGTTCCAACCTAATCTGTCCCCTGATTTGACCTCATTTGAAGGTCTGTAAGCTAGCTGACTACCTATAGGACTAATTCCTTTTACCGATCTGATTTGACTACTTTCATGAAATCTTTCAAAATGGAAATCTCAATTTCATTAAATCAGTCACTGTAGATTGCTATTGTTAGGGCTTTTTTCCTTTGTGGATTTGTAGGTCGTTACACATCAGCGTTGGTGAATCCGGAGCGTGTGCTGAAGTCACTAATTGCCGTGGTATTTGAGCCTGATAAGCTGGCTGGTAATTTAGGCTTGCGCAGTGCCTGCATGCTCTGATATGAAGGATTACAGAGAGTTGGCACACCAGCTCCCCATCACTTTCCCCTTCATTGTTAAAAAAAAAAATGCTCAGTGCTTTGACAGTTTAATCAGATTTAGTCTAATCCGGACTCTGGCAAATGGAAGCATCTAGCAACGTCGTTCCACGTGGGCTGCTTTTGTTGTGCACTCAGTCATCTTCCTCCACCAACCAGTTCCCTCTTGGTGAAGCCCGGCAGGTATGGGCCCTCTCTGAACAGCTTGGCTGCTTGGCGGAGATCCGAGCTGGTGCCTAATGCGTCATGTACAGCTAGCAAGTTATCACCAGCGAACATCCGTGAGATCCGTTTCCCCGCCTGCTTCCCATTCCACAAGCCCTTGCCTAAGTACCACGCCTAGGGAGGAAACAAGTATTCAGACACTTTTGTTTTTGCTATTGAATATAATTCCAGTTTATTTATCCACTTCAAATCTCTTGATTATTTTTAATTGATAGGGGAATTGAGTATTCAGTACACAGTACAGAGAGTAACAACATTAGTACCTTGTCACAAAACTTTGATCACATTAATTTGACTTTTGCAATATTGCGGTTTGATTTTGGCACATTCCACTTGGTAAACAAGGACTCCTTTGATGTACTTTCAAAATTTAAAATCTTCCACAGATTTTCAGTAGAATTCAAGTCGGGAGATTTCAGTCTTCAGTTATTTTCACTGTATGTTTGGGATCATTGTCTTGCTGAAATGTCCATCTTCTTCCATTTCTTGGCCAATGACATTATCCCCTTATAAGGCCAGGCCTTGCAGGTGGACCCAAAGATTTATTACACACTTCTATAACCTAAGAATAGCTCAGCTGGTTTGCACTGAAGTCACTGTAGTTACTGAATAATAAGCGCTAAGCCTGGGATTTTAAGGGGTCAGACTTTCCTCTAATATGTCCCAGTACATCGCTTCATTCGTGTTTCCTTCAGTGATATGTTATACCCCAGTACTGTTTGCTAAGAAGCAGTTCCACATCATGATGCTCCCACCACCATGCTTCACTGCCAGTATGGTGCTCTTGGCATTATCCGCACAACCATTTTTCCTACAAACTTGACGGGCTGAATTATTGCCAAAGAGTTTTTGTCTGACGAGAGTACATTGCGTGCATGCATCTTTGTGCATCTTTTTTAGCAGAGAAGTTTTGCAAGGGTAGTTCATTGCTTATTGTTATCCGTGTAACTGTTCCTGCTTTCAGATCATCCGATAACTTTTCTAGTGACTGCTGGCTTCACTCTTACCTTCTTTATCATTAGTCTAAGAGCATGTTGTGAAATCTTGCATAGAGCTTTTGTCCATGGATGATTATTTGTGGTTGAATGAACTTTCCACTTGCATATTGTCAAACAAATTCTACTGATGGGGATGTTTAAGGTCTTAAGAGCTGCTTATGAATACTTTTTTCCCCTATTAGTTTTCTTTTATAAACATGTCTTTGTTTATGCTTATGAATATGTACTTTTTTGTTCATGTTAATTAGTACAAAGTCAAATATATATTACATTTTTTCTTTGTCAAAATTAAGTATTAGTTGTTCTGTTCTTGCATACCAAAGAAAATGACTGGGTTGTAGTCCTTCCTAAATAGGATGTCACGTGGGGCCCTAAAATTTCGGAAACGGCCCTTGCAGTATTGACCTTTGCCGTTTTGACACAGCAGACTTTGTCCTGATGAGTGTTTTTGTGGATGTTTTGATAAATCCAGACCCAACAAATTTAAAAAAAAAAAAAAAGCCAAATAATGAAGGCAGATCAACCATGTCATGCGACAGTATGTAACAATATATTTGCAGTGAATCTGTACTGTTTACGCCTCCCAACTGACAGCAGTTTAACCCTGGCTCTGATGGTCCGGAATATAGTTCGTGCTTTTCTCAGGGACGGCATCAGCAGCTTTTCTTCTTTGTAATGTTGTTTTTTTTTTCATTTGGCATCAAGATAGACAGAGAGAGGGAGAGAGAGAAACAGACAGAAAGAAACCGAACAAAACCTCGAACAAAGCCCTGCTGCTGCTCCGGTGAATGGTTGGCCTTTTCGTCGACTCTTCTGTCTCGCCTTATCTCGTTGCCATGCTATTCTCCGGCTACAATAGTGGACAAAAGGATGCCGCCGCTACCGTTGTAACTCATTTAAGATGGCGGCCAACGTGGCGGAAGCTTCGCTCCGGGATCCGGAAATGAGTTCCCCTGGCGCACAAAAGCTCCACGGCGGCCTGTTACAGGAACACGGCTTTGTTAAATTGCCACACACGCACGCACTTTGTGTCTGTCAAACCTAGGCTGTAACTGACATCGCAGCAATTTATTTTCCCATTAGCTGGGGAAAAAGGGCAACTTGAAATTCTGTTCTTCAGCGAAAGGCGCGAGTGTCGCACAAAACATAATTACTTTAATTGAGTGGCCCGAGCTTTTATGGCATTGATAAGGCCCTATTGATTTCCGTGTTTTCTGGACAATTGCCTGCCGCGTGTTGGTAATGGCTGGATGGCTGGATAGCTGGATGGCTGGATAGCTGGGGCTGCTTCCGAATAGAAAATGCCGGTCACTCAGTTTTCAGGCTAAAGGCCTGTGCAGATCCACTCCGCTGAGGTGTCTTTACCAGGCTGTAGAGACAGAGGGAGATTTTAAAGGCAGTTATTGACTCCAGAGCCCTGTTGTCGTGTTATAAACATGGCTGAGTTTAATGACCACTGTTATTAAGCCATTGTTCTCAGTCAGAGCGCTCTCACTGTTTCTCTTGTTCTTTTCTCTCCTGCACACCTACACTCTCTCTCCCTCTCTTAGGTGCTCTCTCTCTCTCTGTCTCTCCGTTCTCCCTTGCATGCTTCTCTCTTTTCTCTCCTCTCAATTCTCTGTTCTCTTCACTTTGTTTCTCTCTCTTTATCTCTTTACTGACTTTCTTTAAAAACGTAACTTCCAACTGGATATGCGCCTCGGCCGAGCTGACTGAGTGGGTGCGGGTAATTACGTTTTAATGATGCACTTTAGACTGAGCGTGTCTTCGTTTTCCAACGCACGCATATTATTCCACTGTAATCTAATTGTGTGAAAATAATTTAGTAAGCATAAAGTATCTAGGCCTGCATGCTCTTTTTTGCATTTTCTCTCTCTCTCTCTCTCTCTCTCTCTCTCTCTCTCTCTCTCTCTCTCTCTCTCTCTCTCTCT
>JAILXH010005707.1:0-34880 GCA_023558415.1 Piaractus mesopotamicus | reverse complement strand
AACATTGCCCACAGGACGCTGTTGGCTGCATGTTTATTCTCAGTCCAACAGAGACACTTAAGTCTTCAAAGACTCAAAGACTTCAACACTAGGGTGTGTATCTGTGCAACACCACCCATATTACCATATCAGTGTCACTGCAGTACTGAGAATGATCCATCACCCAAATAATACCTGCTCTGTGGTGGTCCTGTGGGGGTCCTGACCATTGAAGAACAGGGTGAAAGGGAGCTAACAAAGTATGCAGAGAAACAGATGGACTACAGTCTGTAATTGTAGAACTGCAAAGTGTTCCTATATGGTAAGTGGAGCTGATTAAATGGAAAATGCATTTTAATACAAAGTAGCTGTAAGGAAAGTGGTCAATGAGTATATACATACAATCAAGCACAATGTTGCACTTGACTTTTAGTTTGTGGTTTTCTTTGATACCTGTTTATTGGTATATGGAAATTGTTACTTCTATACTTGCTATTCCACCCATTTTGTTTGTGCAAGTTCCATGTATTTTTGTAAGACAATTAAAGCAGTTGTTTCCAAACGATTTCTAGTGTTGTCTTTGAAATTCATGCATGCATACAGGTAAAAACAGGTGAGCTTTAAAAATTGGTGACTTTTCTGGTGCATACTGCCTTAATGCATGATAATGCACACTATGTTCCTAAAACTGCACCAGACTATTGATTGTTCAGCTAGTTCACTTTTGAAAACAAACCAAAATTAAAATGTGATTCAACCTTGATTCACAACACTGACTCAACCATGAATAAACTAGAAATGCCAGATGGGGTGCCTGACATACGGGCCATTTAAGGCCATAACACAACCGATGTAGGGCAAGTAAATGGTATGGCCCTTATCTGGCCAACACCTGGCCTTTTTAAGGTGAAGGTGAATTTAAGTTCTTTGGCCCTGATTTGGCCCAGGCATTGCCAATGTAAGCATTTGGTAAATTTATTTGGCCCATATACAGTGAACCTGTGGCTGAGTTGAGGCAGCCAGACTCACCCTGAGTCAACGGCATACATCAAGGCCAAAATCTGGGCCATAAGAGAACTGCAGATGTGGTCCACATTTGGACCAAGAAGTTATTGCTATCTGGGTAGTTTTAATGAGAGCTGTTATTAGCACAGTTAGCTCAACATTTCACGCCGACCGCCAGTACAGAGTTTTAATGAGAGTGTAACTGCTCAACTGTTAATTAGCGCAGTAAGCTCAATATCTCACACAGAACACCAGTCTAGTTTTTTTTATTGTATTTTCTCCAGGGGAGACATTCGAAAGCATGCAGTGACAAGATACAATTCCATGCACATGTTAGGTTTTTTTTTTTTTTTTGACATTCTATAAAAGAAAACAAATAAGCATATACATTAAAGATGCCTGGGGGTAAAAAATAAATAAATAAAAGGGAGACAAAAAAATCAATTATTTCAGGACGCAAGTTCGTTCACACTAATGACAGACTTGAGTCACTTACCTAAACGAGTGTGAACCATCGTGTCAGAGAGACCGGATTTGAGCAACGAGGCTTGTAATGTGAAAGTAGCTATGAAGTCATGCCTCATATGCTGTGGATTTGTGGTCTGGGTTTAATCTACAGTAATGTCACTGTCTCTGGTGGAACTTTAAATTACTCAATCATTCAATGGTTTAGATGTAAACAAAATCATTCAGAGCGGTTCGGTTGGAAATGTGCCTTTCTAGAGAAATTTACAGTGTCAGAATTGTTCACTATTATTATAGTATGTTGGAGTGGTCAAGATCCGCTTGTGAACAAATTCACTTGTATTGAGCGATGATGAGTTCTCTGGATTAAATTGGTCACAACTTCCTTAGTACTCAACTGATTGTCACCACATTTGTTTCGTTATAATCCGCAGGCATCGATTAATCAAGGCTGCACGGGCTGCTCTCGGTAGCTTTTATTTCTTTAATAACTGATCGTGCTAATTAGCCGTCCGGACCAGCAGAGAAGTACTCAGTCTGCACCTGACGTGAAAAAAACGAGATTAGCGCGAGCTCTGGCAGAAATATAATCTCACACACATCAGCAAATCCATCAATGTGTGAATCACTTCTAATCTTAATAGGTTACATTTTAAAATCAAGTACCCCCCTCCCCAAAACACAGTAAGAAGGACGAATCTAAAGTTGGCTTCCTATTCGCCAGCTTCTTGTTTGAGTTTTCCCGTTCCACCTTAAAAGGTACCGCAGTCACTTTCTGGTGCCTGAAGCTGCACCATTTAAGGTGGAACGGGGAAATTCGAACAAGAAGCTGGCAAATAAGAAGCTGACTTAAGCTTTGTGTAAGAAGGTGCTAACATTAATCTATTATGAATATCTACAAGAATTAAGGAATGCTATAACTTAGCTAAGCTAACTACAGAGCATTAACAAACTACTACATAAAGTTAAGATCCCCGCGGTATTTCGGTATTTGTGTGTAGCTTCAAAACAATTAGCCACAACTTAAGGATTTCTACTTGTAACGGGAACCGAAAAAAAAAAAATGCACCATACTATATTTTCTCCATTTATCTGGCGTCCTGGTACAGCGCAGTTCACCTCCATTCTGAACAATCAACCGTATTTTTAAAAAACGTATTTTTTAAATTTAGCAGTATTTTACCATTATCAGTGTGGCATATATAGAAACTCATGTAAGTTCACTGGTCATTTTGGATAGCAGATAAAATAGTGATATTTGTGGCGTAGACATAACGTATCGACGTCTGGTTCCTACTGCAATGGTGAACAATTTTGACTTTCTCTAGAAAGGCGCATTTCAAAACCACTCCGAATTATTTTGTTTACATCTAAACCATTGAATGATTAAGTAATTCGGAAAATCGTTGGAGTTCCCCTTTAAAAGACCTGTATTCCAAATATTAGTCGAATAATTTTCTAATAATACCTTACAAAATTTGAATGTCACATTTCACTTAAACATCCACTCCTACTGTAAGCTGTAAATCTCTCATCATTGTATCTATTCAGATACAATTGTTTTAAATTTATTTTTTTATTAAAATGTTACATTTCTTAGGTTTGTCAAAGCTTCTTATCGTAGTGTGGTAATTGTTTAATAATACAGTTCAAAGACTGGAAATGATTTTGCATATAAACTACATTCTGTATACAAGATATGCTTTTTTATTTTGCAAGACTCATCTGATGTTTTGACTCGTGTATATTTATTTATTTATTTGTTTCTTTATTAATTTGATAGTTTTTTTTGCCAAAGCATTTTGCGAAAAAATGTAATAAACAAATAAATAAATAAATAAATGAATAAATAAATAAATAAATAAATAAATAAAAGAAAGAAAGAAAGAAAGAAAAAAGAAAAGCACGTTTTAAGTACAACTTTTACTTTGAAATGTGTGCCGTACGTTGTCACGTTGCTTTTGCCGCTCGCTGTTCATGAAGCAGCAGTTCACGGCTCTGTTTAATTCACGCTGTTATTTATTTAACACTGACGCTCTGTCGGATAAACGGTTTTTTTTTATTTTTAAATCCATTACTGAACCGTGCTAGTGGTAGTTTTATACCGATATTTGAGGACTACGGCGACAATCTCCGGAGAAAACAATCTATTCTGATAGCTGCAGTCTGTCTGTGTGTTAACTGAAGTAGCTAACGCTAGTTGGCTAACTAAAGTACTCATCAGCCGTAAACCAGCCACTGTACTTGAGCTACATCAGCATTTGTTATTTCTAGGGAAATGCCAACGTGCTGGCTTGTTAGTGAAGATGACAGACACAAACCCATTCATCTTCCTCACCAACAAGCTCTGATTTTGGGTCGAGGCCCAGAAACTAAGATTAAGGACCTGAAGTGCTCCAGAAATCAAGGTAACATAACACTTCAGAAACTAAAGATTGTTTACAGGTGCTATAAACTACAAACCAAGTCCATTACACTCCATTACAAAAAAATTTGTTCTTCGAGGGTTCTTTAGTAAAGGAAATGGTTATTTTAGAGTTCTGTGTAGAACCGTTTGCATGCTTAAATGGTCCTTGCATGGTGAGATAGTTCTTCACATTTGTGGAGAATGTGTTGTGTAAGGTTCAAAATATGGTTTGGCATTTTCTTGCTAAAATAAGCAAGGACTTCTCTGGACAAGCTGTCAGCTGGATGGCAGCATGTGTTGGCAAAACCTGTAAATATCGTTCAGTATTAATGGTGCCTTCACGGATGTGCAAGTCACCTGATGTGCACTAATGCACCCCTATACCATCATGGATGCTGACTTTTAAACTGTGTGCTGATAACAAGCTGGGTGGCATCACCACTATCTGAAATCTTTTGAAAGCCTCTTCTGGGATGCTCTTTTTTACCCAGTCATGTCACTGACCTGCTGTCAAATAACCACCAGGTGTTTTTAGCGTTACACAACTTTGCCAGTCTTCTGTTGCCCCATCCCAGCTTTTTTTTAAAACATGTTGCTGGTGTCAAATTCAAAATGGGCATGTTTCAATGTCAATTTCAAAGTTTGTTGTTCAACATGTTGTTTTTGTACTATTTTCCGTTAAGGTTTAAATGATTTTTGCATTGTTGCATGTGCAAATCATTTAAACCTGTTTTCATTTACATTTTGCAGAGTGTCCCAACTTTTTTGATAATGGGCTTGTACACATCGTTCAGCATTAGAGCTGAAGTTTGCTTAGGAGCAGAAAGAAATTAAAATCCTGGAACCCTTTCTGCCCTGTCCATTCATTCAAGGTAGAGACCTAGAAAGTTTTGCATTACTTTGCAGTCAGAGAGGTAGGTAGCGGCACAGTGATTTTTGAGAATGCCATTCCTTTTTCAGAGGTCTATTAAGATTGTTTCAGTCCAGACTGCTTTCAGAACCGAGGTCATTTACATATGCCATTCTTAAGGACACAGTATCAAAAACAGCCTGTTTAATTCCAAGCAATAAAGAATGGATAGAAAATGGTAATGAATTATGAGTATTTTAGTAAATAAAACCACATAAATGTCCTAAGTGGACCGAAAGAAAGATGTAGGATAGGGGCTGTTCTTTTGTGGTACTTTTGGTATACTTATTTTAATACTGTTACCTTCCAAAGATCCATATTTTAATACTGTTACCTTCCATTTGTATTATTGATAGGTAATGTCAGGGATAGTAGGCCCTGTAAGGCTAGTTGCTTTATTTTTGACTATGGCTAGTGGTTAATGAGCTCAGTCATCTCATTTAATACCAGTTTGTTCTGTGGCTGTCGTATCAAGTCATCGCCATATTACATTTCTGCACCCTCACAGTTGAACTGAGAGCAGATTGCAACCGAGGATTTATCATTGTGAAGCAGGTTAGTATATGCTTAGCCATTTTTGCATATAAATCCAATGAAAACAGCTTCCATTAACATAATGTTTTTTTACATATCAAACAGTAATATAATAATTAAATGTAGGAACTCTTATTAATGTTGTGGTTGTATTGTTTTACAGTTAGGTACCAACCCTACAAGTGTGGAAAATGTCGTTGTGGGCAAAGGCAATCAGGTAAATTGATAAGTCCAGTGGCTGGGAATTATTTGTGCCACCGGACTATGCAGTTAGGCACCTTCAAACACTACACATATTTTGTGTTCACTTGTATGTCCTAACGCAGTTCCCTTTATTCTTCAGAGTTGTTTGTGGTCAAATCCAATTGTAATATTTTAACAACCTCAAAAATGCTTGAGTTGCTCCTACATCATCAAAATCATTATCAACATTAAAAATATTTGTAGTAAGATTACAAAATGTTGATGGTGATGATAAAAATAATAGCTGTGAAATGGTAGGTTGGAATATAGTCAAAATGTAATTGGAAATGTGACTTGAAATTAACTGGATCTTAGTCTTTAAATTGTGAAGTAGGTACAAATAGATCAGGCATGCTATCATGGCAGATTTAGCAGTCCGAAAAGAATGCTTGTGCTCGTAAGTGTAGTGTTTCATGACTGGGCAGATTTTTTTTAATGGAGAACAAGCTATTTCTTATTACCCACGTGCAGACATTTGTGTTTGAGTAACATAACATACTTGCTCGCAGAACAAGCAAAACCATCACATTCCACTGAATTGTTAGCCTATATATTCTCTCTGTCTTCCTATACACAGAAATATCCTCTATGCTATTCAGTAACTGATACTACTGTACAGGTTGCTGGCCATAACAGCCTACCAACGGCATTTCCCTCACCTCTACAACCAGGTGTCTCTAAAGCCAGGACAGAAGCTCTGCATGGTCAACCAGCTTTATCAATACACAGTACAGTTTACTGAAGATACATGCACATTTGGTTCTACTGGAGAAGGAAACAAGCCAGTGAAAAGACCCTACCAGAACGATTCTCATGAAGATGAAAAAGAGAGTCCAGCCTCTAAAATGTCAACACCATCCCACACAGAACAAGCATCAAATGGTGCATCTGTGTCAGAAAAAGCAACACCACAAAAGGCAGTGAGTTTCTTTTGAGCATTGTGCAAAATTTAAAGCTTAATTTTTAGTTTTTAACTGTACCAAATCACTTAAATTTGAACCACAGTATTCATTTTCTGTGCTGTTTCTATGTTTGTTGTTCAAGTTAATTTTTACACTCTACCCGTATAAATTGAATGAAATAAAGCATTCGGCATCACTCTTCACTTGGCCTCCGTTTACTACCTCTTCACAGACTCACTTTTTTTGAGCTGAAAGATAAGCAATAAGCTAGAATATTAACATTAGCTGAAGCATCTTATTATTATATCTCTGTTTACGAAAAAGACTGGCTGCCAGAATGGCCGAGCACCGCTGTGCATTGACTCGGATTTTTAGGCGCTATGAGTAGTAGTTGTAAGAGTTTGAATTTGAATTTTTTTGAGCTTTTCACAAATATCCACCATTAATAACAAAACTGAATTTATTTGGTCGGACAGAACTAACCGAATCAAATCACGTTTTGCAGGAATTAGTCATCTATAGCATTACATTGCAGTAGCTTCAGGCATAACCAAGGCCTGAAGAAGATGAAGGTCAGCAGGATTGAATGATAAAAATCTTCAGTCCGGCTGACTATATTGTGAAAAATGAAGATTGCTTCACAGCATTCCCTAGTTTGACCGGTGTAATTAATGTAGTCGCGTCCTGGCGAATCATATTTGGATCGAGTAGTTAGGAGGTCAGGGATTTATACTTCATGAGAGTGAACAATTGAAGTGTCTTCAGGAGGTTTTGCACTGGTTGTAGACTGTTTACTGTCACTGTCGCTGTATCTGTGTAGTTTCACACCATGTCTCTGAACATTGTTTTCCCACAGGAACCTGCAGGCCATTGGAGTCAAGGTCTAAAAGTCTCAATGCAGGACCCAAAGATGCAGGTACGGTGCTAGACAAGTTTAACTCAGCAAGCTTAGATTGACCATTCAACCAGAATTGTTGAAGACAGTGATGGAAATAAGGTCATAACACAAATTAAATGTGTTTCTGATCAACCACAGTGATTCCTGACCAAAAAAAAAAACCTGAGAGTCAGACAATTAAACAGTTTCTACAGCCTTTGAGTACCACGCTTGAGAGCTGGAATTTAACAGAAAACATAAAATGACTTTTGGGGCCATAGAGTTATTCCTTTCTTAAATACCAATAATATAGGGGAGCGTGGGACGCAAACTAATGCTGGGGAAAATGTAGTATTATATTTTATGTAGTAAAATATTTTTAAGTAGAATGTGCTTTTGATCACCTTCTCATATTCTTATAGCTAAGTTACCTGCAAATTTTCATAGCAGTCGGACAGATATTTCTCAAGATTCAGCGTGAAGACTGTTTGTGTACCATAAATGTTGCTTTTGTCATTATACATCTTTTTTGACTGTTGAAATGTATGTATAAGTCACAGAATTCAGACCTTTATTATTTTATTTGCTCTCAGGGTGGTTATAACATTGTATCATTTTAAAGCATGTAAATAACTCTCAGTGAGAGCTTGCCAAGCTAAAGGACAGCCCCATACGAAGATGTTAGTTTAAACGCGCTGTTCCAACTGAGACCCTTGCAGTAATCAAAGAGAGGAGTCCATATAACCACATATAAATTCAAGACAACTTTTTAGCCACTAACACTTTAGCTACTCATGAGGAAAATTGCAGCTTTTGCACTGCTGCCACTTTTGGCACAAACAGAATGTTAGGTTGTGCCCTGCTGCCCACTAACAAGCTAATACATTAGCTATAAATATTATCAGTCATGACATTGTACATTATAGGTCAAGACACTGCATTACATTATTAGGAAAGTTATTAAATTATTGTTTCAGTACATTTGAAGTGAAGTGCACATTTGAAGTTATTACATTATTGGGTTCTACATGCATCTATTTTTGTCCCCAGGTGTATAAAGATGAGAAGGTGGTGGTGATTAAGGATAAATACCCCAAGGCACGGTATCATTGGCTGGTGCTGCCATGGGAGTCGATCTCTAGTCTGAAAGCTCTGAAGGCGGACCACTGTGAGCTATTAAAACACATGCAGAAAGTGGGGGACAGGATGATAAAGCAGTGCCCCGACGCCCAGAAACTGCGCTTCCGCCAAGGCTATCATGCCATACCCAGTATGAGGTCAGTAAGGATCCTTCATTATTACATTTAGGGTATTGTAATTACTTTTATTCTAGTATTGAGTGATTTATGGGGTAGAAAAGGAACACTTACTACAGTTTTCCCAAAGAATTGTGCATTGAAGCTATAAGCCATGAGTTACCACAGTTTAGGGATGTTTTAGGCACGATACAAAGCAGAGTTCATTTTTTTTAATAAATTGACACAGTTAATTTAGAATTCAATCGCAGCTTTAAACTTGGCTTAGTTCAGATTGTAGAATCAGAACTAGCATTTGTATATCACCGTGACCTGCTTTAGTAAGGTTTAACAAATCATGTTGGTTCCCCGTTCTTACCTTTGCATTTGCAGTCATATTCACCTGCATGTGATCAGCCAAGACTTCGACTCTCCTTGTCTGAAGAACAAAAAACACTGGAATTCATTCACCACTGACTACTTCATCGACTCTCAGGGTGAGTGAGGGCTCAGTACAGGATGTTAATAGAACAGTCACTTTGTTTGAGACTGAACCGGAAGTGCTTCAAGAAGGCTGACATTTTGACAATTAATTGGAAAAAAATGCTGTTTAATATGTCAATTTGTTTTTTCTTCACTCTGTATTTAATGACAGGCATTGAAATAATTTCATTAATTCTTAAACATTCCTTATTTTGGATACACACTTTGAAATCAAACACTCAACAAAAACATGCAAAACAATTTTCCAAGCAGTTCTGACAAAACAGTGAAGAAACAAATTTAGGGTATGGAAGTTTTTCCTACTTCCAGTTTTGTGGACCCACTGCAACAAACTGTGGTAATACATTTTCCACATTAGCTATGAGCCCATGAGTTACTAAGTGTGTCCAAAAAATTTAATTGACACAATTCTCCCCTTAACGTAAAACATAATTCAAGAGACGCTTGGGGTCTGAAGTTGTGAGGCTGAGAAGTAGTGAATGCTTAGGCTATTTCGATTTGGCATAGTTTGATTTAGGCATGTTGTTTGCACAGTGGATGAAATCTTCCATTACTTCTTAGCTACAGTAGTAGCTCCAGTGAAAAACTGAAGAAGCAAATTTCAGACACCAAACATGTCTTGGCTGAATAACTACATTTTAGGTCAAGGGAAAATGGAGTATATTAGTATATTATTTTTTTGCCAAACTGTCATTAAGGCTGGAAGCATGAGCTGCTTTCCTCAATACTTTGTAGGCAAGCAAGTAAAGTCTATCTGAAGAAGGATGCCATTGTGACTCTAATATTGGATGTTTCCTTTGTAGAAATCATTGCTATGTTGGAGCGAGATGGAAAAGTGAGCGTGAAAGAAGGCATGGGTGAGCGGTTGAAGCTGCCGTTGCGTTGTCATGTTTGCCACAAAGAGCAAGCTACAATACCGAAGCTGAAGGACCATCTCAAAATTCATTCGGCTTCCTGAAACTTTTCCAAGCCAGTCAAAGTTCTGTTGAAAAGAAGAGAGCTGCACTATATGTAGGTATACATAAACAATGGAGAGGTATAAAGTAATGTTTATTTGCTTTATAGATAAAATGGTCCTGTACCTGTAATACTCCAATAAGGCATTTAAGAGTTCCTAGTGTTTGGTTACATTAGCATTGTTGCTCAGTATTCTGCTTTACAGAGTTTGTCAGTATGTATATAATTAGACCCTAACTGAATTAAAATGTTCTCATTCACACTTTTTTCCTTGTCCCTAACACTTTTTTTAATTAACATATAATAAGTACTGAATAATGTTTTCAGCACAGTATGGCACAACTCATATATCAGGTTTCCTTTACTTAGTCAAAACAGCCATTGAGTTCAGGAGACGTTTCTGAGGAGATTAGATATAAGATAATCCATTTGCGTTAGGAAGGAGAAGGTCAGGAAATGAGTGGGGGGTAAAAGGAGTTTTCAAAACTGTAATTAATTTCCTTTAAACAGATACAGGGAAAAAGGGATTCCATCAGCCAGACCTTGTAGACCACCAAAATTGTTCGCATCATCTTTGAGAGGGGATAAAAACAAGCACCACTCTTGCTAAATACTTACTAAATACTGAAAATTGTTGGGGAAAAAAAAATCAATTGTCAAGGCTTATGTGTAATTTTGTGTTTTTCCATGATCCTGTAAAAGGAACATCTTGCACTTAATGCTGTTTTTATTGGAAATTGAGTATCACACCAAAAAAGCAGAGACAACATTTTTGAATGTTTTTAAAAACATTGATGTACACGTTTTATTAATTTTCTTGCTCATTTCTATGCTTATAAATATGAAAATGAGCATGTATTACAACCAGTGACAGAAGCCCTAGTTTCTGACAAAATGTGTCTGGTGCATCAAGTTTATTACCAGCTTTTGAAGGCTTTTTTTGTTCCTATAATATTACGAATACTTCCTAAGTCCTAACCCACATTAACATTCGGAGTACATTAATTACTACAACTGTGTTGCTTTGGATCTTTGTTAAAAATGCCAATGATGTAGGTCATAAACCTTTAACCACTTGACACACTGTCTCACTTTCTAATGGAAACTGTTGAAATCTTAAAGAACCTTCTACAGCATTTAATTTGTTTATACTTTTTTCAGCATGGATTCAGCGTCGCGAACTAAAACCCCTTTCACGTCTTTTGCCTATATATATGTAACAATTACCTAGGACTATTAATATTCCAATGATCTATTACCATACTCTGCTAATGTACAAGTCATTTCCTTTTTTTCTGGAACTGAAAGCAAAGAGGGCAATGCCAATATTGCTTGCCTATGATTGTTATAAATAACAGCTGCCAATCATGTATGGAGTGACTCATATATGGTTTACTAGACAAATGGCGTAAACAAAGATATAACAAAAATACAATGTAACGATAACAGGAAAAAAGGTAACAGTTCTCAAACTAAACCCCCTGAATTACAAAATGACTTCTTACAGTTCCAAAAATATACAAAACATTATTGCTAAATACCATCAAATATTCATTTATACAAAAAGGCTATCAAGAAAAGTATGCATAGATGTCACACAAGTGCTTAATTACCAACTCAAAGTAATTAAGCATATAGTGAGAAAGTCCCTGGAGTGAAGATCTGGTAGCGTTCCTCAGTAGTAGCACCTATTGGAGGCATAATGGTGTCAGTGGCCAAATCGCATCACGCTAACGTCCCACCACGGGTCTGAAACACAAACAGTACACACACTTTCCAATTATCAATTTGCTAACAGTCAACAAATTTATTGACAACTAGTTTAACCACAGAAATATTTTCCAGAATATTCCACTGATTTACAGTGATGTACTGTTACTCAAATGCATTCTGTGAGAAAATCGTACGCACTCTGTTGATAAGTGTTTTACATTCACCACTTTTTAAAACTATTTACAAACTCCAAATGTAAAATACTTGATTCAGTTCATCAAGCCTTCAGGAGCATCTAAATGGGGAATGAATTCCACACGAACTTACCATAGGTTTCATTTCCCTGCTGTTTCCACCTGCTGCTTTCTTATCCTCGGCCATTGCCTTCTTGCTGCTCTCCACAAACTCCTATACAGCAAAGTCAAAAAAGACAGCTTTTAGCACTCTTTTACAGAGGTGCCCAAACTTTTTGTTGTAGAGGGCTAAAGTGCAATAATTATGGTGGGAGACAAACAATATACACATGAAGGTATAAGAGAGTTTTTAAACAAGTGTTCAACATTACATTACACGTATATTCTTACTATACTTTAAACATACAACTGTAAAAGGAAAATAACAAATTAGTTACATACAGTACAAATATAGCTCTCATTGGATGAGGGGTAGGGTTAGGGTAGCTTTCTGGTGGGTCAAATCAAATGTCCTTGTCGCCCAACTTGGCCCATGGGCCACACTTTGTTAAAGTACAGGGCCACCCAGTGCTGCATTGACATATGGTCTTTGACACCAAGAAAAGCAGCCAATCTAAAGTTTTTACGAATAAATGACAAATGCTAATAGTCAGCTAATGTTAAGCCTCGTTTTTCACATTGTCAATTGTCAATTGATACCAAACACGATGAATTCACAAAATGATGAAAACATTACCATCAGCTAATTAAAATCAGGGTTGCTGCAGTTTTTAAAATCAAATCCAACCTTTTTAAGGACTCAACAAAGGACAAAAAATAATACCATTTCCACTGCACAACAACACACACGCACACACACACTGAAATATGGCATGGCTGTATGATTGTTTTTTTTTTTTTAATAAATAGGTAGTTTGAAAATTAGGGGTTTATATATCCCTGAAGTCAGGGGTTCCCAATCCCAGTCCTGGTGACCCTTTGCTCTGCACGTTTGTCATTATTCTACACACCTGACTCAGCCAACAAGGTGCTCGTTAATTAGTTAATGAGTTGAATCAGGTGTTCTCAGTGAGACACAGCACAAAAATGTGCATAGTGTTGGGTGGCCAGGACTGGGACTGGGAACCTCCGTTTCAAGATGCCATATAGCAGGCATTTCAAATTGGGGCCATTTCGGGCCAAGGTGCAGCAAAGATTAGGGTTTACCCTCATCTAATGCTCTGAATTCAGTTCATGAAGGCCTAGCTAATTAGCTGATGAGCTGAATCAGGTATGTTTAATGAGGCAGTGTGACAAAGTCTGTAGTGTTTAGCCCGAGGACTGGAGCCTGACGTGTTTTATGGCAATGGTCACCAACCCTCCCTCCTGGAGATTTACTTTTCTGCAGTCTTTAGCTTCCAACTGCATCTAACATGCTCTCCCGGCCCTCAGGTAACACTAAGGAATCTGATCCAACCAATCTAGGAATTTAGGAAGATATTAATGAACTGAAGCAGGTGTGGCAGATTGTAGTTGGAACTAGACTTTGCAGCATGGCAGACCTTCAGGGCCAAGGTTGTATGCAAAGAACACCTTTTGACACTTGCAGTACAGCAATTTTCAGGATCAGGGTTATGATCTGTTGTTGCAATATCTTGAATTGTTTAATTTAGGTTATGTTACTTGGTTCATTCATATTAAAATACCTTGCAAATAAGAGATTTGTTATGCAGCTCAGTCAAAAGTTAACTGTTAGATTAAGTACGCAGTTCGGGCAAGAGTTTTCTCTAATGTTCTACTAATAACCCATTCTCATGATGAGGCTGTATATCTGAGAATGAAGCTACAATAAAATTAACATGTAGAATGAAGTGATCATACCTTGACGATTTTTTAAAGTATACAAGTGTCTAGCTTGTAATATTTAAATTTACATTAAAATTTGTCAGTAAAATAATAATAAAAAATAAATAAATACTAATGATGAGTTTCCAAACTTTTGAACAATAGTGTATAAAGAAGAAGTGGTGTTATCACTCTCAGTCAGAGGTTGGTATTTATAAGAAGAACCACACAGTAACTGGGATTTGGCCATGACTAATTTTGGGAATTTTGGAGTAAAACTAATATATCATTACCATCAGGGCCTTGTCCATGTAGTACTCGCTGCCTTGGCTGCCATCGTTATATTTGGTGTCGATGGCGAAGCAGAGGAACAGCACATCCACCACCATCTCGAAGATGGAGAGAAAGCAGTGGGCCACCAGGAACGCGAACAGACACACTATGATGAGCGGCAGCACCCACACTGTGTACTCTCGCTGATAGTTTAGCGCCAGCACTCCGGCAAACGCTGTGCATGACACAATCAGGACCTGGAACCCAAAACCACCACATATTAGAAATACTCAGTTTGGATTCAGTGTTGTGCCCAATGATGCTGCTGCTTCGCTACCTTCAATTCAGAACAATAAAGAACAATACTTATAGTACTATATATCTAATACATAATTAGATATAAACAATTTTGCCCCTACTCCAAAAATTGTTGATCTGCCAAGACATGTTTTGGGTCTGAAGTTTGATTCATTCATTTTGGTGCTACGAGGCTAATGTTTACAAGTAATTTCTAAAGCTTACAAGTAATTACATGATCAACAATTGGCATAATGCAAAATGAAAATCATACTCTACTCATGTTTTTAGATATACAACATACTTTGTCCATTTTTATAGCTGTCCTACAGTGTCAGAAACCATATAAGCAAGTCTGTTTGAGATAACTTTATAACATAATGCAGCTTCAGGTAACTGTAATAATTTAGGATTGCAGTTTGGTGGGATTATACGCTTCCACTGCTGGTTAGCTCCAGGGCAAAACTAAATAATTACACTTGAGGGGCTCCCAAGTGGTGCAACTGTCTAAGCCAAGTGTGAGGGGCCAGAGACCAGCACAGTTTGATGATTTTCCTGGGCAAATACACCAACTGAACCTAGTAACCTAATGTGTTGTATTTGAGTTTCAGCAGGCTAGTTCTCAATACTTAAAAAAAAAAAAAACTCTGCAGATACTGGCTCTTCAGGACAGGAGTTTCCCACTCTTCGTCTTAGCATTCACTCTAACATCACGATCAAACTTGCAACCTATAGCCATCCATGGTGGGCCTTGTTCTCTCTGGGTGGGTAGGACGGCTCTTACTCCCCTTCACCCCCCATTGGCAGTTAGCATTCTCCTCTAAGCTGTACAATGACATTGCTTTAGTGGCAGTTTGAAAAGATGTGCTGGCAGATCTTGAAGAAAGCACATACTAGCCTTACCCTCAAACTATTCAGTAGTCCTGTATGAGGTCATACCTTTCCTAAAAATAGGACAAAGTCTCCCACGGAATTGATTGTAGCCACACGAAGTGCATTCTCAGCAAGGATGATGAAGGCATCTCGGGCAGACGTGCAGAAGCTGGTGCTGTTAATGGCAGTTGCTACATATGCGTTCTTAAGGGAGTAAGAACAGTTTCACTTAAAAAGTTGTACTCTAATCTTAAAGAACACCATGAAAACGAATACAATTGATAGAGATGTAAGTTTACAAATAACGGTTTAAGTCTGAACATGTAACAGGGTTATTAACATAAAGGACAAATAACCATTTGTCATTTGCTTAAATTTTCTCATGTAGATCACTATATCATGTGTTAACGGCTGCTGCCGTCAGCAGTGTTGACACAGCCAAAAGCCGTATCAAGCTCTAATAGCTTTCAGAGTCATAAGTAAACTGTGCTGTGTTTGCTTACTTGATTCAGGTAGCTGAGGCACTTCTCCAGACACCACAAGCAGCACACACAAGCTTTCACCATACATCGAGCACAGCTATTTTCCTAGGAGAGAGAGCAGTACACCAGGTCTAATGATGCTGCATTAATACTTTGAAAACATTTATAGAAATTGTGTATTAAATTTACACAATTTGGATTATGGAGACAACTTTGTGCACTGTGTGTTAGACTCACGCTGCCTTTCAGCTGATTGTGGATGTAAGTGAGGATGAGGCGTGGTATCTCCACTAGAGTGATGATGAAGGCTCCTTTGGCCACCGTGCCCAGGTGATAGCGCATTACTGACATCACCGAAGACAAGATGGGCGTCAGAGGCAGCTGAGATTTATCTCTGCAATCAAAACGAAGACATTACATAATGCATTATCACTGTAACATTTGAAGTGGCTATTTGAAGATGAGTACTAGGTAAACGTCTCGGACCAGCCAAGGTGATGATCTGTCTGGGCACAAGGTATGTAACCAAGTATTAGATGGTAAGTGCAAATATGGAGCCATCTTGAGGAGAGGTTTGGAAAAGGTTCAGCTAACACACTGACATATATACATTTATTATATTAAATAATAAATAATAAAATAAAGCCTTAATGTTCAGGGCTAGGTTTACAAAAAGCATCTTAGCACAAAGATTGCTCTTAAATGCCATCATCACGCATATGGTTGCCAGGAGCAAGAATCTTTAACTGCAAACCATAAACAATGATAGTGACGTCTGACCTAGTAAAGTAGTATGTGACGACCGCCCCTGCTACAGTCATCTGCTGGCAGGCCAGAATGAACTCGCTGATCCATATGAGACCAACCGCATGGTACCACACCATATACTGCTGTGGCCCATCCATCTTGAACTCCACCAAACCAGTTTGGTTATTCTTTACTGGATTTCCTGTGGATGTAAAATATCATAGTGGCATAAAGAGGAACTGTGTTGACACTTTCAATACGCTCCATTCGGTTCTGATCATTAATATAGCAGTGTATGACAGATGCAAGCTGGCTTGTGGTGGAGAAGTAGCATCTAGCTCTGACATGGTTTTCAGAGTATATGTAAAAGCTGCAAAACTCAAGCATCATTTTTCATCTCTCATTTTATCAACAAAGAAAACCAGCAGGAACTCCCCTTTCTAGACGTTCGCAGACATAAGCATTCAAGTGTAGGCTTTCCTATTAACACTATCCTTATACATTTCTATATAAAAATATGCAAATTAGATTTTGGCCCATTATGAAGCAAAGCATTAATTCATGAATCCTTTGGAAATGAATCAACTGACTATAAATAAACTAATAATAACTTTCACGATAGCACTTTGCACGCATAAAGAATAAATGTGTAGAGAATGTAAAACTTGGTGCTCAAAAATAATGGGTCATGATGCAGGATGATACTCAGGCTCCTCAAACGCATGTCTGAGACCGCATATACATGACAAAATCTCAAAAAGATCTACCAGCTGGCTTGAAAAAAAAAAAATCTAGGGGATAAACTGTTTATTAACAAACCTGCTGTTCCGAGCAAGAGGAGTACAGTGATCCAGTAGACCCAGAAAAGCATGAGGGTCAGGAATGTCCAGAAAGGCTGCAGCACCAGCAGAGGCAAGTGGCCGAACACTTTACTGGCCACACGAAACAGGGCGATGGTCAGAGCCACCCGTTTCCTCATGAAGAACATCAGCAACAGCAGGACCAGCTGAAAGATTACGGGTAGATATGAATATGCATGTTAAGACACTTTTGGTGTTGATGTCTTTCTGGCGTCTGCCAGCTGAGCACACTGAAACATGTTGATAAGAGCACTGTAACTTATACTTAATTAAACATGCCAAAAAATCTTATCTAATCTTTGTCTGAGTCAACAAAACACATTTTAACTGCCCTTTGACAGGAGCAAGGACGGTACCGTGAAGATTGTAGCTGCTATGGCGTAGATGAGCAGAGCTTTCTCGTTATCTTTAGCCACCTGCAGTTCATTAGCAGGCAGCGTGGTGTTGGCAGGTACCCTGTGATCCACATAGAGCCACCAGAGGACTCCAGTTCCACCTGCCAGAGAGAGAACAGCAGTATTTCAAGAGGCAGTGAGAGTATGGAATAATTTACAATCATTTCCAATATCTGAGAGTTAACATTAGCAGAGGAGAGTCAAAAAGTTGTACATTAATGGACTTCCTCTACACTTCCTAGCACACTATGTCTCTAAAAGTCTGTAGACACCTGCATTATTCTTTCTGAAATGTAGATAACTAATAGGGATTTCCCCCTTTTTTGCTGCAGAAACAGCCTTCTGGGAAGGCTTTACACTAGATGCTGAAACACTGCTGTCAGGATTTGATTGCATTCAGCCACAAGAACATTAGTGAGGTCAGGCACTGACGTTGGTTGATTAGGTCTTGATCACAAAGACCAGTCAAACTCATCCCAAAGGTACTGTAAGGTGCTCCATCACTCCAGAAAATGCATCTCAACTGCCCCACAGTCCAATGCTGAAGGGCCTTATACCCTTCTAGCTGACACTTGGTACTGGACATGGTGGCCTTAGCCTCATGTGTGGCTGCTCCAGAGCATCCTACATTATTGATCAGTGCCTTTCTATGGAGATTATAGAAGCTTTATGCGTGCTACTGAATGCCTATGTCAGCAATAGGACTACCTTAGAGTAGCTGACTTTGCTAATTAGAAGGTGTCTACAAAGTTTTGGATGCATAGTGTATTTTAAAGGATTTTCCCTGCTTTTTTCGAAACAAAAGAGTTTGATGTACTTCCTACAGAAGTATAGTATACATGTTTTATTTCACAAACATTCTACAAAAACAATTTGTTTCGTTCTTAGTGATGGAGGTTCGAAAATGGTTATGTAAACATTAATTTTGTCAGTACATAAAACCACACAAACATCACAAATGGACCTTAGGGGAAAATAAGAAGACGTCACTTGACCAAATATGCTAACATCATTAACAACAAATGAAAGTAGTAGCCACTAATTCGCAGAAATTTACATACTGCTAATTGGAAGCTGCTCACTTTCATTAGTCATCAATAGCACTAGCTTTTTTTGGCTTAATCCTTCAAAAAAATGGCAACTAGAAAACCATACATGTATGATTTCAAGTTTGTGTGTGCATACCTAGGGAACCGAGCACCACGATGGCTGTAAGAAGCCACACCAGAAGTGCTGAGATGAAGCGGATCACTCCCATCAGAATTACGGACAGAACTGCAGGGGACACAAGAGTGATACATGTAAGTAAGTGGTAAACAGCCAGGATATTAGCTAAACAACCTAACTTTAGCTAACTTTCAGCATTCTGTATTGTGGAACGTTAAATTGGGAGCAGAACTGTGTAGCTGCTATTGTTTTTCTGTACCTCAGCAGCACAGCATGCCCTGTAAATTGGTTTTGCTAAATTGGGACACGGCTAGCGTACCTAGCGAGAGCAGACACAGCCCCATAATGATCTCCTTTGAGGTCATCACTCCGGCAATGACCCTGTGCAACACGCTGTTGTCACTCACAAAGGTGATGAGCGCCTCAGCAAACTTGGCATAGCAGGAGATATCTGCCGGAGTGCAGCGGTGGAAGACTGGTAAAGACTTACTACACAGGGAAAGAACAGGGAAAGAATGTTTATGAATTACAACAAGTGGTATTATATGCTGCCAGCTTTCACATTTCAGATGATTTTCATGCTGTGAAACAAAAACAAAAAAAAGTTTTAGATGTGTTCAGAAGGAATTACAAAGCTACAGATCAGGGGTATTTAACTACAATTCAATAAGGTCCAGTTAGAGAAAATTTCCTCAAGCAAAGGTCCGGAACATCATAATATCTAACTTGCGTTATGATTCAGTGCCATATACTGTGTACTGAAGTAGCCTAGTAGTTATACCAACATCTTATGCCATGTAAAATAATCTGGCTCACTTTCTTCTCCATCTGCTGTGCCTCGCCTCGTCCCTCCCCTGTGTGTGTGTCACTCACTCAAGTCTCGTAATGCACAGATCTGATTGGCTGAGTAGCGTCATGTGTGATATTTACAACGCATGCGATTGGTCTGTGAGTTTTGCCGGGCCGCTAAAGCGGTACCGTAATGACTAGAAATGTTACGCCGATTAGAATAGGACCACCTTGTTGAAATTAAATAATTATCCATAGTTTATCGGTTATAGGCCCAGGTCCGCACAGGACAGCGTCTGGGTCCATCCTCGGACCGCGGTCTGCTTATTAGTGACCTCTGCTATAGATAACTCTAAAATAACAATGCAAAATGACATTTTAATAGAATTCATATGTAGAATGCTTCATTTTTTAAAAGTAGGAATTAAATCCTGAGGCAATTTATTTAAAAATGATAATTAAAGTACTTTATAATATCATGTAAAAGTAAAAAAAAAAAACAACAATTGTTCCCTAAAAATATAAAATCAAATATACACAAAATCAAGTAATCAAATATGTTCCTTTTTTCTGTTTTAAGAACTATTCATGACAACGAATTCCAAACTTTTTCATACAGTAAAAAGGCAAATAACATTGTTATATGTAATTTAACATATGAACATTTGCATTTTTTTCAAAATTGTTCGTATAATATGGTCAGCATATTTGCCTTGGAGGAACTGGAAGTTTGGGGCATTTCGTAGCCTTGTTTGGGTCATCACTGTATCTCTCAGGAGTCAGTTCATAGGAGCACAACTTAGAACCTTCAAACAAACAAACAAACAAAAACAGGTACTTTAGTCATATCATTCCTTTAACCTTGTTACATGTTTCAGTGAAATTTTTATATTTAGGTCCCAGCTAAGGATCTTCAACTAATGCCTGATTTTCAAAATTTTTAATGATGCTTAAACCTACTAGCTATATGGTACAAACTTTCATCTGCAGAAACAGCTACAGTTGCAACTATAGTTTACTAGTAAAAAAAAACTAAGTAAACTAGTTGACTAATATTTATACAGGATATATTAAAACTTTTGCGATTAATATAGTGCTAATTTTGGATGTGCTTTCACACTAATGTAACTATATTCATTACCACCAGTGCACACTGATCGCAAATCACTGTTTTTACCTTAAGAACTTTTAACAATGTCACCGTCATAACAAAACCACACATCTCTGAGATGGGAACTTTAGAATAAGGAACAAAAGTTCATAATTTTTTATTTCAAGTTAGTATAATGAGATTTTATCCAAAAAGTTCAAATCATGGACTTTTCACACAACGTAAAGGGCAGCTGGTGTTTTCAAATCATAAAAAAATAATAATAAGTGGAGTTATGAGGTTTAGACATGACAGAGGCGAGTCAGTGCTAACCGTTGGTGGATGCAAATTTTCTGAGGTCATCATAAGTTTGGAGTTCTGTCTCTGGGCATCTGAAGACACAGAGGGCTACAGAGTTGATCCTCCTTTTCACTATGTCAATGTTGCACGGATCCAGGAAAAAGACGTACCTGCAGTACAGACAAGTTCACACTTGATCAGCAAATACAGACGTTGAGGATTTTCAGAAGTACACTTAAAATAAAATAAACAGAAGAATAGTTCATTAAAAAAGACTTTGGATTGTGTATCAATAATGTTTTATACCACTAATATATCATTATTGTCATAAAAAAACTTTTACTTTTATTGTATGTTAAGGTAACAAGATTTTATTCAGTATCAAATAATTTTTCACCCATTTGTCATAAAATGACACAATGTAAATTCGATTTTTCTCTATTAATTAAGCAATAAAATTATAGCCCAGTGAATAAAGTTCAAATACTACAACCCCAATTCCAAAAAAGTTGGGACGCTGTGTAAAATGTAAATAAATGTAAATAAAAACAGAATGTAATGATTTGCAAATCTCATAGACCCATATTTCATTCACAACAGAACATAAAACACATACCAGATGTTGAAAGTGTGGCATTTTACCATTTCATGAAAAACAGTAACTCATTTAGAACTTGATGGCAGCAACGCATCTCAGAAAAGTTGGGACAGGGCCACGTCTATCATTGTGTAGCATCCCCTCTTCTTTTAACAACAGTCTGTAAACGTCTGGGAAGTGAGGAGACCAATTGCTGGAGTTCTGGTATGTTGTCCCATTCTTGTCTGATGTATGATTCTAGCTGCTCAACAGTCCTGGGTCTTCTTTCCCGGATTTTTTGTTTCATGATGCGCCAAATGTTTTGTATTGGTTTCTAAGGTCTTGAGTGCAGGCAGGCCAGTTCAGCGTCCAGACTCTTCTTCTGCGAAGCCATGCTGTTGTGATAGATGCAGTACGTGGTTTAGCATTGTCTTGCTGAAATATGCAATGGTCTTCCCTGAAAAAGACACTGTCTGGATGGCAACATATGTTGCCAAAACCTGTATATTTCGTTGAGCATTAATGGTGCCTTCACAGCTGTGCAAGACACCTATGCCACGTGCACTAATGCTCCCCCATACCATCATGGATGCTGGCTTTTGAACTGTGTGCTAATAACAAGCTGGGAGGTCTTTAGTCTGAAGGATGCAGTGTCCATTATTTCCAAAAAGAATTTAAAATTTTGATTCATTAGACCTCACAACACATTTCCACTTCACCTCCAGTTTAAATGAGCTCGGGCCCAGAGAAGTTGACGGCATTTCTGGATCCTGTTTATATATGGTTTCTTCTTTGCATGATACAGCTTTAACTTGCATTTGTGGATTTCACAGCAAACTGTGTTCACAGACAATGATTTCTGGAAGTGTTCCTGAGCCCATGCAGTGATTTCCAGTACAGAATCATGCCTGCTTTCAATGCAGTGCCACCTGAGGGCCCAAAGATCATGAGCATCCAATAATGACTGTTGGCCTTGTCCCGTGTGTACAGGGATTTCTCCAGATTCTCTGAATCTTTTGATGATATTATGTACTGTAGACGGTGGGATGTCCAAAGTCTTCGCAATTTTTATGTTGAGGAACATTTTTCTGAAATTGTTCCACAATTTTTAGATGCAGTTTTTTTTTGCAACATCTGATATGTGTTCCATGTTTTATTGTGAATAAAATATGGGTCTATGAGATTTGCAAATCATTGCATTCTGTTTTTATTTACATTTATTTACATTTTACACAGCGTCCCCACTTTTTTGGAATTGGGGTTGTATGACAGTAGTGCATCAGTGCTAAATAGCGTTGAGTAATTTGTTCCTGAAAAAAAAAAACTTTTGTCTTAAAAAGAAATAAAAATAAAAGTTACTCCGAGTTACTCAACAGTAAGAGTACAGCTGTCACTAACTGAACTTCTCTGTGAGGTAATCCGTTAACCTAGTGATCCCTATCGGATTAAACCACTTACTTCATCAAGCAGGACACATGTCTAAACCAATGACTCATGCACACACTTTTAGAAACGTAGCAAATGTAGCAGTGTTTTACCCCAGTAATGCAGCTAAGGTTAGAAAATGGTTTTTCACATTGCTTTTGACCTGCTTTGCTTACCTTAAGGGCAAATACAACAAGAAATGACAAGAATTTTATCAGATCTACTTCATCTGATAAAACAAGTGCTCACACTGAAACTGAATATATGTCAAAGAAGGGGTGTCCAAATACTGTCCTGCAGTGACACAGCACAGTTTGTTTTATTTCTCTTTAAAGAGCTGAAACTGCGTGTAAGAACATGTTATACAACAGTTAGTTAACAGTCTGCAGCTTGATTGGTTGAAAAGCATTCTACCTGTGTTGTTATATCTGATAGCAGTACTTTTTTCACCACACTGGTATAATTCCACTGACCAAGCAGTTGCGCAGCATCAAGAATGGTTGGCACTTGTGGTGGAACTAGTTTTTTTTGTCATAAGAAGATGGCTTTTTTAACCCAGTGTTTCCCCCAGTTTAATCATGGCCAATTTTTACTTGCTTGCTTGGTCTCCTCCCTATCAAATGACACTATCATGCTGGGAGAAGGCTGGCTTGAGCTTCCTCCAATTCTTTGATTTGTGACCTCACAGAAATCAAAACATGTACATATATCTACCGACAGCAGTTTAGCTCCGCCATTCACACTTAAGTTATAAGAAGTGTTTCAGCCTGGACTGCTTTTTGAATGAGGCACAATATCGGATAGCCAATCAAAATAGAGCTCATTTATATTTATTAGTCTTAAAGGCACAATAAAAGGAGCTTGTTTAAGGCATAAAGAGATGTTGGAAAATGGTCATGTAAAATGAATTACAATTGCTTTTTGTACACACAACCACACAAACATGATGAGTACAACTCAGGGATAAAAATGAAATAGAAGAACAATGTAGGACATGTCAAATAGCTCAGGCTGCCCAAGGGCTGGGCTGGGTACAAGCTCAGTGTTTTCCCTGTTTTAATAAACCTGATTTACCTAATCACCGTCGTTTCAGGCCTTTCAAGAAGGCAAATAATAAACAGTGTTGCGACTGTCCAAGACTGGTCAAAAAAGAACAGAGGGAATTCAGGTCTACATTTGCAGCAATAGCAGAAAAAAGAAAAGTAGGCAATAGAACATAACAGCTATTTTCTCTGGGTCTAAATCGGTACCTCTGAGAACAAGGCAGGCAATAGAAGAAGAAAGCAGAAAAGAAAAATAAAAAAGACAGAGTATTTGATCTTTCTTTCGCTCACTTGTTTAAAGTTTGGTCCTTGCCGCTGAACTCGATCCCTGGGATTTTGGTGTTCTTCTGTCCGCAGATGTTTCCGTAGCTGTCATAGCCTGATACGAGTCTGGAGGCCGCTCCCGTTGATATTGCGAACCCGCAAATGAAGAGCTACCAAGGACAATAAAAAACATCTAATCACATCTCTATAGCCATGCAATCACATGCAATCTAAACACATCTGTATCACAAAATAACCACAATGTATGCTACACAGAGGTACGTTAAACTTATAAGCATAGGCTTTCAAATGCCAGTCTTTGACCAGTTAGTGCTAGATGAAACTTCTGCATCTTCTGTGTTAACTAATAACATTTGTCTAAAATCAGGGGTGTCCAACTCTAGTCCTGAATTGAAATCCAGCATAATTCTGTCTCAAACACACCAGATTCAGCTTATAATTTCATAGGAAAGCCAATATGATGAAGCAATATGAGGATTCCCGCACCGCCACTGTTGCCAAGTGTATGATCGTTCAGCTTTTTTAAGGGACACTTTGGCCAGGAAAACCCCCTCTGATGACATGTTTAAGGTGGGAGGAGCATACAAAACTACAATTGTCAATCCCCACAGCTAAAATGGTGCATTTGGATACTTGTACTTCATCCTCGCTTCCAGCATTAGTAACAACCACTTTACCACTACCTGCTTTGAATTGTAACTTGCCCTGTTGTTTAGATCTACTTTGTAGATATGGTCCCAATTCCAGCGGCACTTTGGCCTCTTTGGATTTTCTAATCTAATCCCATTTGTAAAAAATCACTTTATTCCTGCAATTATGGATCAGGTCTTTAATGACTGGCACAAAAAGGGCATCTGTAGATATGCAGTTTTATACATTGATGGAGTCTTTGCTTCTTTTTCTGATTTTCCAGTTAAGTTTTTTGTTTTACTGATACCTTCAAATTCGGAATTTTATGCATAATCAATGCCGTTACTTTCCCCCTCTGCCACCCAAACCTTCTTTGGAAGATATTCTTGTATTACCCATCATGAATAAAGGCTTAATTTCACAAATGTATAATAAAATTACTCCTCTCCATAATACAAATTTTGAGAAAATGTTTACAGCTTTGAATGAAGGGCTGGGTTTGGTCATACCTAATGAAACCTGGGAATCTGCTATTAACATAGATAATATATTTTTGTCACGTGCATGAATCTTATTTAAAGTTATTACTGCAATGTGAAACTGGCTAGGATACATCATTGTCATTCAGCTAAGGCTGACTTACGTATATGTTTTGGACTTGTCCAGTATTGCCAAGTTTCTGACTGACAGTTACTACCTGCGTACCAGAAGTATTTGAACTGGAGATTAATCAAGGTTTGAATTAGAAATAACCCTATCCCCCTCACAGCGGCTCCTGTGATCTTATGCCCCTTAAATTAGAAAAGATTAGGTTTTCATCTAGAAAGACAGGTGTAAAATTCCATCGAAACTGGGATCCCATGACTGCATATTTTGAAAAATGTCTCCCCATTAACTGGAAACCCCTCTTCCACTTCCACATGACTGTATTTCTTTAACTAGAATTCTAATATGTGAGCAATGATCTGACCCTATTCTGTATTTGTCTGGTTTCTTCCTAATGTAATTAATAGTCAAATAATGTATAAGGTTTTAGTACTTCTTGCCCTGTTTATTATTATATGTGTATGTATGTCTGTATGTTCAGTTCAGGTTATAATGTAAAACGTTGAACATATACATTAAATACATATAACCTATATACTAAAACTAACTATAACAATGGTGGGTTTTGTGGGACTCAATAGAAAGTACTGGAGGGCCTTGTGCACATGCACACACATCAGTGGTGCTTTCTGTGTGTTTGAAATGTGTTTGTGTGTTTTTTTTTTTGGATGGCGAATGCAGACAGAGGTCAAACAGCTCATGTTCATGCCACCAAAAATGCACCCCATAAGCAGCTGAAGTTTTTCCAAAGTTTCTCCAACCTTCAAGATACACCAAACTCTTTTAGTCTGGCTAGACTCCCTTTAAGTTTGTTCAATGACATCTCTGAGGCCTTTCAAAAGGGCAATTAAGAAACTCTGTAGTGACAGAAGAAACAAGGTCATCACTAAGATCATTACAACCATTAAATTTCAGCATTAAACACTGCAGTATGTCTTCTGTTTCTCATAAAAGATACATTAGATCTCAATCTAGAACCTTATAGATCAGAATAAGCTTTACAGCTTCAAGCTCGTGATGACACCCATGCTCCAGTCAGTATCCATGCACTCACCATTCCAACGTTGAACAAGGCAAAAAGGATCAGCCATGGTATGTCTGTGCACCTGCGATCCTCCAGAGGCTTCCAGTCTTGCCTTTTCTGCCAAGAAATACAAAGTGTTGAAAAACGTCTGCAAATGGTACTTTCCACTCAGAAAAGATCTTAATTCCTCATATGCTTAAATTCTGTATTTGTCTTCCCAATACTTGTATTCCTTTATATCCTAAATACGTATGTAGCTATTAGAGGACGTCTGGTTCCTATCACAACCGATGCAAAGAAATGTGAGTGGGTAAGCTTCTTTACAATAGAGCACTATACACGACATTTGTTTATATTTAACGATTTGCTGAATTTTTTTAAAAAAATCCTTTTAAATTAAGATCAAGTCAAGATAAGATTTTTCACATATTCGTATTACAGGAGCGAATCTTAACAACCTTATCTTGCACCATCTTATCTCAAGTTGATCGACAATCAACTGTCATGCCTTTTTCCTAGCAACCGACCATACGCACAGCTGAAACGTAAACGCGTAATCAAAATAATCAAGTTAGCTAGCTAGTTAGCCAAACCGCTAAGATTAGCTACCGTGACCGAGGTAAAACACAACTAAAGCGCGATAAACTTGATGTTAAGAATATTGTGTCAGCGCTTCGTGCTGTTTATCAGAGCGCCGCCGCCTCCAGTTTCAGTTTCCTAAACGCTTTAGCCGAGCGCGCTAAAGTCATTCCTCTTAACACACGTTCAGCTCTGCCTCCTCGTTATTCACACCCATCACTGTAATGTTTTATCTGACGTGTTTCCATCATTAACACACGAAGGTATAAGAGAGGACGGTGGAGATCGTGTCTGGTATGTTTAACCTCTTATGCTCCAGGGTATATTTTGGTTTTTCCATCTGAATTCACATGATCAAATCGTAAGGCAAATTATTCGGTAACTGCATGAAATAAGTGCACATTTTTATTTTATTTATTTATTTGTTTGTTTATTTGTAAAAGCTCCCCTCAAATTAACAGAACACGTAGTTTATGATCATACACATATTGCTATATGCTTACAATTTACTGCTGAAAGCCGAAAATCTTAGACGCTCTTTGTATTATTTTATAAAAATCATTTTTACCGAGCAGATCACTGAAGAGACGCCATCTGTTTATAGTTTATAGCCCAGATTTATGGAAAAATGGGTCGACTTTCAGTAGAAAAAAAAAAAAAATTGTGAGTTCAGCTTCTTTTATTATAAGGGTTTAAAATGACATTACCCATCCAATGCTGTTATAAAAAAAAAACCTCATAAGTCAGAGCACCTTCAGTGTAGATAAATGTAACGTCATTATGCCAGTTACAGTGAACTGTGCTGCCTGTCACTGCATAAAACAACAGAAACAGACGGTTGACCGAGAAGTTAAGACACCTCTGGGGGTGTCAAATTCGGGACAATATTTAGAAAGGTTAGTCAAGTTAGGATGTTTCTGTAATACTGTTTTCTTATCTGGAGTTAATAGATAAGATTATAAACTTAAGAACTGTTGTTCTGTAATAGCTAATACGGCCCCAGTAGTCGTAGGAGACGGTCCATTTTTTTACACATGGGCTGTTGTTTTGAACGCGTAGGCGTAGCCACGCCCCCTGACAACTGCGCCGTTCTACAGCGCCACAGGGAGACCAAAAAATACATCACCTCCCCTTATTTTAAACCGTTCGACATAACGATGGATTTGCTAACGACTTGTGTTTATTTTGCGTTAAAAGCTACTTGAATGCAAGACATCAAGTCTCTAAAACTCTGCTGTTTCTCTGAGTTAGGAGCCCAGACGAAGCTGAAGTCAGTCGGCTTCTTATTCGCCAGCTTTTTGTTCGAATTTCCCCGTTCCACCTTAACGCGTGCAGCAGTTACTGCGGCACCATTTAAGGTGGAACGGGAAAATTCGAGCAGAAAGCTGGCGAACAGGAAGCCAACTTCAGCTTCGCGAAGCCCAGACCCCCCCATCCAAGCTTGGGTTTGGAAAATTGAAAAAAAAAATATATATATCCGTTTCTAGCGACTGTGATTACAAAATAGAGCCGTCCAATGCGAAAAGCATGCCTTCACAGCGTGGTTCAGTATGTACGCTTACCTCTGTGCTACCACAGCATCCCATCGCAGGAAATTCCTGAGCTAAAACAGTCCGAATCAGAGAGGAAACAGCAGCACCTATGAACTAAACTAACATGGGAGTTGGCTCGGCGCGGGAATGCAAGCCGAAAACAACACAAATCCCACTCAGCAAAGCAAACGCCCTCAGACGGCCGCGTGTGTAGTAGCCAGCTTAAGAGAAAGGCACACCGATCGCATGTCCGATCTGCCGAGCTCTGCTAAAAGGATTAACTTTGGCTTGTCTGTTTCTCTGGATCTGGCGAGCAGGAATAACTTCCTTCCTGAATGGTGTGGAAGCGAGTGAAGCGAGGAGGCGGAGGAAGATGGTTCTCATCGACTACTGATCCGGGTTCAGGGGCTTGTTTTTAGTCTAAGTTCAACCCGATGCGACCTCTGGAAGTCTAAGCTGATCCTGAGTCGGTTTGATCTCGGTATTAAAGGACTGAAGCAGCGGCGGCAGATTTGACCGGCAAAGCATGAACCAGTTGGTGTAGTAGAGCTACGGAGGCCCAGAGGCACAACAGTACAACAGCAAACCAACAGTGACTAGAGATGCACCGATCATCAGTTTTGTGGCTGATTCCGATTTTTTTCACATCATAATTGACCGATAGCTGATTTTTATTAGGCTTTTTGTACCTAAAGCACACCCTTTAACATAAAGATGTTAGAAACGACTTAGTTTAATGTCATTTCAATGTGTTATGATCCTTTTCTTCATAACAAGCATAAAAATCACTAATAGTATGCTAATGTCTCAGCAGCTAGCTAGCTAAATTTCGCGTTCCACCTTAAGTAGTCCAGCAGTACTGACGCCTGAAGAGCCAGAATGTAACTGCTGCTCCATTTAAGGTGGAGAGAGAAAATTCCAACGAGATGCTGGCGAATAGCCGACTTCAGCTTCAAATATATGATTCCTTAAATGTAACTAAAGCCCAGCAGTGAGGTTGCTGAACTTTACCCTCCTCTGCTCTCACTGCAGGCTGGCAAGGTCGCCTGCAGAGCAGCGCTAGTAGCCTGTTAATGAAGTAATGTTGTCCTTTATTTGAGGGTTGTGCCATTTCGTAGGGAACATTTCAACCACTACTTTGTAACTCAGATCCAAGGGGCAAGGTGATAGTTGAAAACAAGTGGTAGGGGTAAAAATAAGAAATGGGATTGGGCCTTAAACTTTGTTTCTAGCACCTACTGTTCATGTACAGTTCCACCGAAAATGACGGGAAGCGCAATGTTACAATTTTTTACCCCATGGGTGGGTTAACTGTAACAGACAGAGACTTAGTTGTAACACTTACTAGAAAATGAATCTGATGAATGAGTGCAAAGTTAATTCAATATGATTCTATGTTGTAAGAAACAAATATATTTTCCAACCAAACTGCATTACATATTATCTATCTATAAGACAGACAGATCAATTTGATAGATACACACACGTCATGGCCTTAAAACGTTATATAGGAAAACTGTAAACTGTGTGTCAAACAATTACAAATTTATTTTTGTCCAGTGAAGGACAGCAAATAAAAAACATCACACGTCAGTAAAATATGGAATATTGTTTCAGAATAACTACAGCCTTATCATCTGTTAATGTCAATTTCAGTAATGTACTTATTTTAAATCACTAAAACACTAACATCTGAGAGATACTAATTAAGTCAAATAAAATTTTTCGCTTTAAAATCTGTGTGAACATATGGAACAAAAAGATTTACTTTATTTGTCTTTGTTTACTAAAGGTGGCTTAGTTGTAACAAACACCACAGTGCAGAGGCTGTACTTAAGCCCAGCTAGCACTTCCTCTAAGTTTGTCACATGCTTCAAAACACTGTGACGTTGTAGACAAGACGGTGATTACAGTAATATAAGGTTGGATTTTGCGATTTACACGAACAGCTCAGTAAGCAAAAAAAACAATGTGTTGAAAAAAATGACTTATAGCCCAGAAAACACTCTTTGGCACAGATCTTTTTAAAACACTGATGAATCGGACTGAATTTTTGTGGGTGACCGTGGCTAGGAAATGTGGTAAAGTGGCCAGAGGCACACGCTGCTTGACCCTCTATAACAACATAATTAGTCTGTGTTAAATTATGCCCTGCGTTAGGTTGTTCCCCACACTCACCTAGTTAATGTGATAATTTATATCACAATACAGAACAATATGCTTTTCTTAACACTTTGTGTATATCATACTTTTAGAACATGGACCAACCAGGTCACTTAATTATCTGTAAAGAGACTATTTCATTATAAAAAGAGCAAAATCTGTCATGTTTAGTGCAACACTGTGCAAAATATGAAAAAAAAAAAATCATCATGTTTACAGTTTTTGATTGTACTTTTTAAAATGTAGCACTACTTGTTCTTTTTTCACAGTTCCAGCTGATCAGACGTCTGAAAAAATACATATTGTGACGTATTGTTTATCTTGACAACTTCTTGAAGTATCACAATATTCTATTTTTGCGATATCGCCCACCTCTATTTCCAGTACATTCTAAAAGTCACCGTATAAAGAACGTGTTCTTTAATGCATCAAACTGAATTTGTAATTTTTAAATGAAAAAATCTATTGACTACTTAAATAACGTTAGTGCAGCACTGAAATTAGGTGGTGACTGGATATTTAAAACATTGAGCCATGCATAATTATGATATTTTTTATATGATTTGATGTAGACGCAGCATTCAAATATATAATCTAGTGTGAGTGCACTTTTCTTGTGTTATGCTTTTGCTATCTGGTGTTGACCAGAGGAGAATGGGTTCCCCTTTTGACTCTTGGTTCCTCTTAAGGTTTCTTCCTCTTGCTCTTAGGGAGTTTTTCCTTGCCCCTGTGGCCATAGGTGACGCTCATGGGGACTTGAGTCCAGATTTTTCTGTAAAACTGCTTTGTGACAACACCTGTTGTAAAAAGCGCTATAAAAAAAACAACAACTTTGATTTGACTTATCAGACTCATAGTGCACTTATCAGACTCACATTATTTACATCAAAAACCTGCAACACAGATCAGCCAAACTACCTCACTTATATGTTGTTGATGTGTTATTGATAATCTGTTAAGAGTTTATTAATCATCTACAAAGGACCACTCTAAATAAAGTGTTACTGTTAAATAATCTTCTAATGCTCTTGCAGTAATCTTAACCCTCCTGTTGTCTTGTTTTGCTAGCAAATTTTATCCTTGATATCAGTCTGACCCCAGCAATTTCAACCTCAGGGGAATATTAAAGTTCTGGTGGGAATTCCGTTTTCCTATCCTGTTGTATAAACTATTAGTCGTTCTCGCATCACGACATGTGTGGTTATGTCAGGTTAGGGCTTTGAATGTTATAGTGACCTCAATATCATCCAAAACAAATGTGTGTAAAATATTGATATTTCTTATGTTGTATACAGCTAAAACAGCCTGGGATCTCAAAGAACACTGATGCGTACAAAAAGTGTGCAAGACATTGAAAAACATGTCGTCATTTTCATTTTATGAGGAATTTGTGCCTAATTAAAAAGCAAATGTATTGCACACATGACATTGTAATATGTGCCAAAATAAAAAAAAACTAAATGTTTTCATGTCTCTTTACCTCTTTACTAAAAAACAACATATGAGGATTTGCACCTTATTGCATTTCAATGAGGCATATACAACTGAAGTACAATAAAAAGTCAAGCAACATGAAAATAAAGTTTTGCTTTTCATCCTTGGCTCGTATTCTACATGTCACCTGTGAAAAAGTAATGTCATGTGTGCACTGCATTTCACTATTTTCACTGTCATGACTGCATTTTAATGAGGCAGATCTGTTTACAGTACTGCACAGCTCAGTGGAAAGCAGTGTAAGTGTGCCTTCATTATATTTTAAGGCAGACTGTGTTCAATTCTGACACAAATTCTGCATTTTATTATGTATTTCCTTGTGTTGTTTTTCAGTAAAGAGTTGAAAATCCAGAGCAGCGCTAGTAGCCTGTTAATGAAGTAATGTTCTCCGTTATTTGAGGGTTTGAGGGTTGTTTCTTTCATAGGGGAAGATTTCAACCACTATCTTTGTAACTCAGTTCCGAGGGGCAAGGTGATACTCAAAAAACAAAGGGGTGAAAATAAGAAATGGGATTGGGCCTTTGACCGTGCTTGACCTTGTACTTTTTGTGTGGTTATTTTCATCACCTCTAGATGGCGCTGATGTTCCATTGTATTTCACCTCTGGCTTTATGTTGAACTTTCAGGCTCTTTTGTTTGGGAACACAATGTGCTAAAAGTGACCTCGTTGATAATAAAAACTGTAACGATAAAAAATGATAGAGGACGAAAGATTATGTCATTTGTAGACACATGGGGCAGAGAAATGGGAATGGGGGAGTTTTGGCCTTCGTTTTGATTCTCGAAGGCTTTTTTTAGTGATTCTTTTCCTTTTCTCTTAGTCTGATCTCCTATGTGACTCTTACTGCTATGGCTGCATCAGTTTTGACTAGAGAGTGGAGTGGAGTGAAAATAGGCTTTCTTTGAGGTCACTTTTGTTTCATTTCACATATCAAAATGGCAGTCGCAACTCGATTCCTTCATTTCCCTTTCCTCTGAAATATACCTTCCCAATATGTGTCCTAAAACATGTTTGGCTCCAAAATCCCCTAAAATGAGGAAATTACCTTTTTTTTTTAATGCGCTCATCTTCCTGGAAAATATCTCAACCAGCAGTAGATCATTACTGTTGCATTATGTTATTTGTGCTGTAATATGTTATACTAGTATTGTTTATTACATCATCATCTTAATGAAGTATGTAAAAAAAATATATATATATAAAAAATATATATATATATATATATGTATATGTGTATATATATATATCATATTATATACAATTACATATAATACAATTAAAATAATTTGTTTTAAATAAATGAAAAAATAATACAAATAGAATTTATTTACTATATTGATGTATTTGTTTAGTTACATATAGTCATTTAGATTCTATAAACTAAAAATAATGCTAAAACAAATGAAGAAACCTATTATTATATTTATTATTCATTTTTAAATAATTTATTCTTTTATTGTTCTCTTCATCTTTTGTTATAACAAAGGGTTTGTATTCATTTCACTGTTTCAATGCTTCATTCAATAAAATAAAAGACACTTGATGGCAAAAAAGCAATAGTCCAAGGAAGTCTCAAACAGCCATTTCAGCTTTAAAGCAGACTTTATATCAGTACGTACTGTTACGTCTAACGTAATAAATTACTCACTGAATCACTTACCAGCTTTCCAAATATGATATTACGCAATTCCATGATCCTCCATGTGGAGGATTTTGTGGGATGTCCTTTGTGAGGGGGCTTTACAAAGGAAGATACCATGTTTTGGGGGTTACAGGGGGAAATGTGTTCCCTCCAGTCACATGCTGCCAGTGAAGTGTACACGATCTTCCAGTCCCAGCGGATCAATCTGTTTTCTGCTCTTTTTTCAGCCAGAGAGTGCTTACTCACCGTGCACTGCTGTGTCCCTCTCACAGCTGTCTGCCGACACACACACACACACAACTGAAGATCTGTGTGATGTGAGGTCACATTGGTTGGTTTTGGTCAGGTTTTCCTCAGCGGTCCAGTCAGTGCAGTTCTCACCTTCATGCTCTTCTCAAGGTTAGTATATGGACAGGAGAAGCATCTCACTTGTGCAAACATATATAACACACACACATATACACACATATATAAAGGTTATTCATAAGTATATGTACTCTCAAGCATACATATATTTTTAAAACATTGATAGGAAAATAAGTAGATAGACACTATTTGAAAAACCTATGAGGTTAGAAAATCATATTCTACCTAAGGTCAAAATAAATTCTAAATATTAATGCTGCAAAAATAAACATACACAGTAAAAATGACTCAATGTTTTAACTTAAAAAGTGAGTAACCTAATTGCCTTTAAATATTGAGTTCATTGAACGTTAAATAATAAGTTAACACAATACACACACACACATCATCTAAACCGCTTATCCTACTGGGTCGAGGTGGGGTGATGGAGCCTATCCCAGCTGTCATTGGGCGGAAGGCAGGATACACCCTGGACAGGTCGCCAGTCCATC
>JAILXH010005704.1:0-12142 GCA_023558415.1 Piaractus mesopotamicus | reverse complement strand
TTTTTTTTTTTTTTTACTGTGTGCCTGTCCTGTGGTTCCTAAATATGAGGCTCCTTTGGACAGATCTACAGACGATCTTTTCATCCCCAGTTTTTTCTGTTGCATAAATGTGCTGTTCTCATTTTTTTATTAATTAATTTATGTGTAACAACTAAAGAAATAATTAACAGTTCACTGATATGGTGCGATGGGTGTGTGGGGAAAAAAACACTACAACGTGCAGGGTAGTGATACTGCAGGACCAGAATTGAAGACTGCTCTATTAGAGTAATCTCTTTGATATGTGTTCAGCTGTGTAAGGTGTTTAAGGTAATATCTCTCACATATGTTCCGATTTATGTATAAGATAATTTTTTCTAACCTACATTCACCTGTATAAGGTATGTAAGGTAATATTCCTCACCTGTTTGGGTGGTTGCAAGTCGACCCAGCAGTCGGCATCTGACATCATGCCCACGTCGGCCAGTTTGAACCTCACAGTGCCCAGAGTAGCATTCCGAGAGAAGCGGTCACAGCTGTGTAAGGTCAGCGCCACCTCACCCTCCATGCCATCTGTACCCTCCTTACAACAGTTGTTGGGCAGGACAAACACCAAGGCCTCGCCCCACTGGACCCGTGCTGCTAGCTTGCGCACTGCTGTCTGAGAATGCTTCTGCTCTCCGGATACACTCACACAGCCCGACACGTACCCCTCGCAGCCGGCCTCTACGGTAATGTGCTCCGCTACAGAGAGGAAGAGGGAATGAAAGAAAGGGAAGAAGAAGAAGAAAGGAGGAATTAGATTCTAAGAAGCTCATCTAAGCCTCTGTACTGCATTCACCCAGTCTCTTCCCTCTTGTATTTTCCTCCTTTCAGATGAAAGAGCTGATTTTCTGCTTTGTGTAGATAAGATGACTCAAGGTATTGACTTGACCTGGATTAACTCAAATCACTCCTAATGATGCATACTGATGACTGCTGTTATTCTAGCCTTTATGTGAATCTCTTACACACTTTAAAGCCTTTGAAAAGCTTTTAAGCGTGTAAGAGATTCTGTTTTGCATTCAAAATACCAAATGACATGGCAATCAGCAAAACCTTCACCTCCCCCACAACTACTGCAATAGGATACATTTAACATGATTCATTTTTAATATGATTGAAACAATTGAGATATTACATCCGGTTATATTTTATAGAAAAAAAAAAGCACTGCAAGCTTCCACATACTATCGCACTATTGATGTATTGAAGGCTACACAGATACCTTACGGCAACTGATGCATTTTTCAATTGCACCCACAGAACAGGATTAAGAGCAGTGCCGATGTGCCTCTCTGAACTCAATAACCCATCTGCAGTTATCAGTGCTGCAGGCAGAAGGATCTAAACTGCACTCAGAGCACAGGACTGGCCGAATGTTGCTTTCTAACGTTATGGTTCTGGAGCTGATTGGCCCATTCAGTTTCGACTTTCAGATTTTAAAGCGTGTTGGCAAAATGTAGGGATCAGTAAAAACTCAGACGTACACAATTTCTCACTCACAAGTGTGCATAATCAGAAAACTTAGATTTGTCTGATACACTGGTTGCTTGAATGAAGATAGGAAAAACAGTCCCTGGTAGAACTTAGCTAAACAGCTAAAAAAAAAAAATATTTCGATCAACATTACATGATTATTCTCCATCTACACTGCAAAATGTCCAGATTTGGGGCATTGGTTTGTCAGAAAACGTGTTACCATTTAGATACCTCATTTGAGGACTTGTTTCTGCCTTTTGTCTTTATTCAGCTTATAAAGTAGACATATCACTTAGTTCAGAATGCTGTTGTGAAACAGCGAAGCTGTTGTACATCTGCAAATATTTCCAACAAAACTCAAATCGAGGTTGAACACAGACAGTTATTTTATTTTGTTATAGTCACTGATGTCAGGTTCTCCCATGCAGTGGGTAACTCTAGCAGGTGTACCCTGTTCACCTTGTTTTGTGTTTAAATTGCTTTATGTCAGCAATAGCCTCCCAATGTTGGTTTCCCCAACTTGTCAGACCAAATGTGCACCCCTGGTCTGATAAAGTCACCTTTTTTTTGTGTAAGGCTAATATAGCTAACAAGTAATAGAGTACTGTATTGATTTTTTTCTCCCCTACTAAAACTATCTATAGATCCATAAAATGTAATGTTGCACAGCTAAAAAATGTAGTAGTAACCTACTTGAAACCTTAGTTGTGTCCATACTTTTTGTCAATTTTATAGATAACAATATGTGCAAAAAAACACAGACATATGTCTATTTGAAATTACTCAGTTACTCAACATGAACAGAGAAGTCGTCTATGTGAGCTTATAGATCTCCAACTTACAGTCATGGCAACACAAATCTATACTACACCAGTGCTGTACAGTAAACTGTAAGCATAACACATAAATAAATACATTTCAGTATTTAAATTTGAGGCCAGTGTGTGGTGATTTAGACATACAGGGGTATAAGCTTCCATTACTTGTTAGCTACATTAGCCCTATAGCTCCAGTGCAAAACTACAGAAGCAAACTTCAGATAACAAGCACTTATATCAGGGCTGTGGGGGGAAATTAGCATCTTAATTCTCTCAGCAGCTTTGGAGGCTGAATCATCCATTACCAGAGAAGATACCAGTCCTCTGGCCGCTGAGCTGTTCCCCTGGTTGTAGTCTAGTCATCTGGCCATGCCTCAAATCTGATTAATACATTTTTACCTGAACTGGCCAAACAGAGCCACTAAAAAGCACCGCTGTAGGTTAAATGAATTTAAGCAGAGTTCTGCCACCCCACACCACAATGTGCATCAATTGTAACAAACTACATAAATTTGCAGAAAGAGGTCTTTTCTACTGGCATCATTAGAACTGAGAACAGTGCTCTGGCCCCCAGCAACAGGAAACAACCGAAGAGCAGTTAATGAGCATGCTGCCGGCATCCCATAATTATGTCTTAACCTCTGGTCAGGTCCATGACCACAGCAAACATTCAAGTGTGTGTGTGCATGTCTTTCTGTCTGTGACTTTTTCATCAGTGTCCGTAGGGAAAACATTTTCACTTCAGAGCTGAAGTAAATGCTAGCATTCACAGTCTCCTGTTAGTCCACTTGAAAAGTGTAATGTTTCTAGATGTGTGCACATGGAGGTGTGTTTACAGGCGTGTGAAGGTGTGTGTAGACATGTGCAAGTCTACAATATATAGGTGTGGGTGTAAGCATATGTTAGTGGTGTAAATATAAGCTCACAAGACAAAAAATAGTCACATGCATAATTTCTTTTCTAATACCTGGTTATGTGTCTCCTTCCTAGCAACAGCACCAGTCCTGATAGATAAGATTATCTCTTCAGATTATCCATTATTATCTAGCCCACTTTTCCAGAAACTGGGTGCACATTTGAATCACACTTCATGTGTGCCTAATTCAGCATTTCACCTGCTGTTCCAAATTGAGAACTGGGACTGAGGTCTGCTGATATTGCTAGTCAGTGTTCCATCATGTTTTTTGAGCCAGTCCCATACAGACACCCTACAAACATTTTCCTGTAATGTGGGATTCTCAGTGTTGTGTGCTGTTTGCACATGAAGCATAGAGTTTACGTAAGAGTTGGCTAGAATGGACAAGAACTCAGGGATCTCAAGAAACTGGTGTCTTACCCGACAGGATTGGCACTGTCATCAAGGCAACTGGAAAATGATGCATGCAACATGTTTTTTGTACAGGGAGCATCAATGCATGGAATTGATCTAGATTTTAGAATATTGTGATCAATTACTAGGGCTGGGTGTCGATACCATTGTTTTACTGATTCTAGGCATCTGGGAATCAAGAGTCAACTTCAAAGCTTTGGACTTGGTTCTACATAGAGCATTTAAGTGTGCCGCACCCAGTGGTCATTATCTAAAGTGTATATTATATACTGGAGGAACAACAGCAGACTCCCAGCTGAACTGACCCACATCAGTTAGGCTGGCTGTATTTTACTTTGGACAAAAAGGAAACAAAAGTCTCAAAAAATCTGCTTTGCTTTTCATGCTGTGCTGCTTCTGTGTAGTAGCAGCCATGCAACCTCAAGGGACAGATTTGCTGCTTCTTTTAAGTGATGTGCCACTAGCATTATTGTGCTACATTCTGGTGGTTTTTCACCTGTAAAACCTAAAAAAAAAAAGTTAAAAAGTACATTGTTATTTTAGTAATGTGTCAGCTTCTGAGCCCTCTTGGTAGTTTTTTTGTGAATTGTACCAGGTCTCATGCAGGTCATTCTTACCGACATGTCGACACTGGCTGGTGTTCGCACTTAACCCTTCCGTGTTTAATATCTGTTAAATTCCCATGCAGAAGTACATGTGTGAAAATGGCTCATGTCTCGATTTTGGAATTAAGAACATTATTGTGTGGAATTGACTCTTGGACTCGACTCCGTTGATTCCTATCACTAAGAATTGGAATCAAAGTCAACTTCAGAATTTCTGCCCTAGTAATCACTTAAAATATTCAGTAAAGTACACAGTGACTTTTTGGGGCAAAATAAAAATTCTTGAACATAAAACATAAAAATCTCTAAAAAGAAGTGTTTTTTTTTTATTGTCTATATTCCACTACTGTGTAAATATTCCAGTCATATTTGTATTTGGTGTACTTTAAAAAGGAATCTGAACTGTAATAAAATAATTAAATAAAGTAATTAAATTTAATTGAATCATATTGAAGTCTGAGATTTCATTATGTATTGTCATTTCCCAAAGAACTGTAATTTAATGAAATCATCTTGAGGTCAAGAAAAGTACAGCCCTAAAAGGTATATCTGTATGCAAGTGCACATGGAGAAAGTGAGTGCGGATTGCTGTCTAAAGGTTTACAACGCATGGGTGAATCTCTGCCTGAGTGAAGTGGGTGTGATGGGCATGTGTTACTCTCTGTAATGATGATCTATTTTCTGAGCAGGTGTGTGTGTGTGTGTATGAATGTGTGTGTGTTTGTTACCTTCTATAATAGTGATGTGCAGCTCTCTGTTCTGGCTGTGCAGGCGGAGAGAGAAGTGCAGTTTTGGGTGCAGGACAGAGCTGCTGGTTGTCATGCCGCTCGACTGCTCTACTGCACAGGGTGTCTCATCAGCAGAATCTGCAAAAATTCAGCATATTTTTATTATATAAAAATTATTTTATTTAAAAGATTAAAGTTATAAATGTTAGAATAAATATTTAATAAATTATAATAAATATATTACTGTATCATAAAATATTTGTAGAAAACAAACATTTATGATACTTTTTTAAAACATAATTTATAATTAAAATATTTAACATCACAAAGATATTTTTCACAATACACAATCACGATATTTAGTTTTTCTGACATGTTAGAATGAACAAAATGCAAAACAATGACAACATTTGGAAGGAGGAATATCAATAATAAAATATATTGGTAAAAATAATTTAATGAAATAAGATACTGGAAAAATGGACTGACATCTAGTTGGCTACATGTTATTATGCAGTTTATGCAGTTACTATACACGGGTTGTAGTTGCTTACAGGCTCACTGTAATTCTATAATAAGTCTTTTTTATTAAACATGCAGTTGTTTAGTGTTATGAAATGCAGTATCCAAAAGTGATTTGTGAGTGACTATTTTCATTTTTTTTCTAATCTTGTACTTAATCAAATTTAAAGTAACACTGCATTAATATTTGCAGACAAATGTTATCTTTAAAAAGTTTGCAGCAGAGGTTGTTTGTCTTTTAAAGATGAAAAAGCAACATAATATGTCATTTGTGCCCAAACTTTTGCATGTTGCCCACTCATATTCAGAACACATCTAGGGCAGCAATTCTTATGCTTTCTAATCAAGTGCCATAGTTTAGTGTTTTTCTCCACTCCATGACACTCAATTGAAGGAAAGGGTAGTTAATCAGGTGATGAGTTGGATCAGATGTGCTGGAACAGAGAAAGCAGTAAAATGTCCAGGGCAGAGGTACTCCAGGATCAGAATCTTTTACAAATCACTGGAACTTTGATTTGTTTCCACATTTTTCAAAACATTAACCATTATTCTGGACCCCCCCCCCAAAAAGTACATTACTAGACTTAATGACTACAGGCCAACAGCCCTGACATTCAAAGTCATAAAGGCCTTTGAACACCTGGTCTTAGCCCACCTGAAGACCATTACAAACCCACAGCTGAATCTGCTGCAGTTAGTATACAAGCTAACAGGTCTGTAAGCTACTTTAGAGTTCTGGTGGACTTCAGCTCAACTTTCAATACCATAGTGCCAGAGCTGCTGCAGGTCAAACTGTCCTGGCTGTCTGTGCCAGATCCCATTTGCCAGTGGATTGTGGATTTCCTGACGCACAGGATACAGCAGGTGTGATTTGGAAAACACACATCAGAACCCCTGAGTTCCTTAAAATTGCAAGCTCTCACCCCTACTCTTCAGTCTCTACACCAGCGACTGCACCTCCAAGGAACCAGCTGTGAAGATCCTCAACTTTGCGTACAACACCACTGTGGTAGGCCTCATAGCCAGTAGTGATGAGTCCGCATACAGAAAGGAAGTCAAGCAACTGGTGTTCTGGCGCAGCAACAGCCACCTGCTACTCAACACACAAAAGACTGTAGAGATGGTGGTGCGCTTCAGACACATCCCCCCCCCCTCCCTCACCCTCCCCACCAACATCAATGGCTCTGTGGAGTCACTCAAGTTTCTGGGCACCACCATATCCAGGCACCTCAAGTGGTAGAGGAACACGGTCTCCGTAGCCAAGAGAGCACAGCAGAGAATCTTCTTTCTGATGAGCCAAACTCCAGTGCATAATCAGGACAGCGGAGAGGATCATCAGATGTAGTCTGCCAACACTTCAGGACATTTACAACAGCAGGATGATAAAGCGCACTGGCAAAATTACATCTGACCACTCTCATCCTGGACATCACCTCTTCCAGCCACTCCCCTCTGGTAGAAGATTCAGGGCCATCAAAGCCAGCACGACCAGACCTAACGGCATTTTCCCCCAGACATCTGGCTCTCATTAGCACAGTGGACACCTCACACTTTAAACTTAAAGTGAAACCAGCAAACCACCCTTACTGTATTAAAATAATTCCTCTGTAACATAATGCTTATTTTCATAACAGTACAATTTATTTTTTTTTTAGAAATGCTTATATTATTCTGTAACATTCTGCATACAGGAGTTATTATATGTCTCCTCAGCCCTGTGCATGCACAGATATCTTTAGCTTCTTTTACATTGGCTCTTTATTATTCTTTCTTATTTTTTAATCTATTTATTCTATTTTTATTTGATGCTAACATGACACTGCAAATCAATACAGACCGAATCCCATAGCTAGCTAAAATTATAAATAGCTAAAAATGCTAATCAGATACTTACAAAGAAAAATGGTACTCACAAAGTGAATGTTTCTACATTAAATTCTGCTCTATAATGCCATATATGACAAAAAAAAGATCTCTTTCTTATGTTGGTACAAGCTGTTCTAGGTAAGCAAGCATGCTTTTAGGCAGTTAGCCAGCATTAGCAAACTAGGCTGATGTTAACTAATTTTATAACTTTCTATATTTAAATTATGTATAAAATATTGTTACAATAATGTTACAGTAGCCATTTAATAAGTTCTTTGTTTGCTTTGTCTGCAAATGTTTTCCCAAAATTCAACATGGGATGCTGCATAAAACTGTAAAACACATTTATAGTATCATACTGGCTTGAACACAATATATTATTGTAGAAATTACAGAAATTCTTAATGGTGCATGATTGTGCTTGTGGTCTTTTAATGTTAATTGAATTCTAACTAAAGTGTTAGTATAATTTTCTTTCTTGTTTTTGCGACACTCTTAAGCTTAATTTGAATTCACAGGAGCGTGTTCAAGTATAGAAAGAGATAACAGAACGCATAATGAACATGCAAGGGTAATCCTTTGCAGGGAATAGTGGAGGACATAGGCTTATCCATTGCTTTCTCACTATCTGTCTGACACACATACACCTATCCACTTAGCTCGGAGGCATGTTCTGATTGACAATGTAATTCTACCACATTCTATGCCCTCTGGGACAAGAGCAGCCAGTCAGGTGTCCCATCATGGCCAATGAACACACCACCAACATACATGAGATACAGTTTCATGCAGAAAGGTTAGTCCTTACCTTGGGGCAGAGATATAAATAGCTAAAGTGAATGCTAATGGTTACCACTTGTATACCAGAGCTGAATGCTGGGGGATTTGACATGCACTGTGTGTATGAATGCAAAATGTTGTCAATCATTAGAATCCTCACAATTTCAGATTTGCACAAATTAACTTGTATAAAGATTAATGCGTAGCTTTTTTACAATATTATTCATATGAATTTTTTAGAAATCCTACAAATTCTTTGTCAGATCAGACTGGCCACAGTTACTCATTAATTAAGGTCTCCATTCTTAGCTAATAAATTTATTCTTTTGATCATTCATTCATTTGTGCAATAGAGACCAAAAATATCAAGCAAAATCTTACAAAAGACAACCTAGCAAGTCTAGGATTATCTGCATTTCTTCTTTTTCAGCAGAACAACATGTAGTTAAATATTTTTATATGGTCCCTAACCAATGTTTAGGAATGACAATGTTTGTTATCTTAGAAACAATACATAACACTACAGCGAATCTTATATAAATATATAAATATTTCTCATTTGTAAACTACTAAATCAGTTAGGCCTTTACATCAATCTACTTTACAGTAAAAGTTAGAGTTTCCAAATGGTCAGTTTTAGATGCAATAGGGAGCAGGTTATGGTAACTCTCTGCTTTTTCTTTGCTCTTTCTTTTTCTTTTCTCTAATTCTTTTTTTTTGGGTCTGTATGAATGCTTTCTTTTCCCCAGACTCTTGTTGTCATCTTCACACTCAACATAGCATAACCTTTATTCCAGTAACATGAAGAACTTTTACTTTTTCTCACGTAAACATACACATTGGAAAGATGAGGGTTTATATTGAAAACATGTTGTCAATCAAGAAACAATTGAATAAGCATTATGCTTGTGGTCACACTCGCTCAACAAAATGTAAAAATTTGCCAGAGAAAGTGGAAAGTAGAAACTCTTGTTTTAATTATGCTTTTTAAATGTAGGTGTCTGAAATGTGTGAAAATGTTTGTTTTGGCACAAATATAAATAATATATCCAGGGTTGTTAACTAAAGGACTTTCCTTCAAACAATAAGCCTATGAGAATGAAGTTCCCTGTTTCCGGTCCCAGATTAAGCTTGTTGCTAGACAGAATTAGAACAATGGTGATTCACAACTGGCACTGCAATTTACTCCAAAATTAGCCTTAGTCTGAGCAACCAGCCATAAAAAGGGCTAGCATGGCTCCTGGTGTTGCTTATTTTGGCTTCATTGTTGTTGGAGGTGTTTTTACCTTGTCGCGGGAGAGCAAAGACCTCCTCATCTCCTTCTGTTTCTTGATTACAGCGGTCAGGCTCAGTCACAGGTTTCTCAGTGATGTTTGTATTGTCGCTGTAGTTGATGACCTCAGGTGACGTGACGGACGGCTTAGGCTTGTAGATTTTGGGGAACTTCAGCAAGGTCTGAGGCTGGATAGGCTCAGTGGATTTCTGCACGCTGAACTGAATTATGGTCAATGACAAGAAAAAGGAACAGAAGAAGCAAAAAGTATACATCATAGTATACATATAGTCTGGTTAGTTCTGTCACGTTACATATAATTTAAATTTTTCATCAAATAAAAAATGTGGACTTTGGCACAGGCCACATTTTATGTATGCATCAAAAAGTACAGAAGTGTTCTCTCTCATACTTTTGGAAATGTTATCAGATACATGAACAATATACATTCACTTTGTAGGTTTACAATTAATGACTGTAGTCCATCTGCTGCTGCACAATTTATCATTCAAACTCTACTCCATCCATCAGTGGAAAGAAACCATCACTGACACGAAATTATTTGGGTGGTGAATCATTTTCAGGGTCTTGTGCTGGTACCAGTATATACATATATAGACACAGCAGAGTTTCTGAGATTTTAAAACACTAGTGACTTAGACACACCTACCTTATTAGTATGCATTGTGGATGTACAGTTAGAGACGGTAGCTAATCTTTTTTCATGTATAGTTTCTGTTAGTGATCCTCTAACCCTTCATCAGTGGGTAGTGACGTCAGGACCACTTTTGGGTGGATATCTTTGTTTGGTTGATTACTTTGAACCCAGCAATGGCACTGAGGTATTTAACAATCCACCACCTAAATAATATCTAGTCAGAGGTGATTCTATAATGGTCCCTTTCCACTGGTGGGTGGAGTAAAGGAGGGCTGATAAAATGTGCAGCGACAGAAGGGCTACAGGCTGTAATTTGCATACCTACAATATGGTGTTCCTGAAGAGTGCAGGTACAAGGTATTCCTTAATGAACTTGCAACTTGTGTATTTATGAAACAACAAATTGGCAATAAGAAGAGACACAAATATCCCAGACAGATAATTATGCCTGTAATTCATTCACCTAAAGGGTGAAGCCTTCTTTGAATTGAATTACATTTTTTGGATTTAATTACAGAACAATAATCATTAAACTCTTAAGAAAAGACATAAATGCCCTTATGCACCAAAAAGGGAACTAAAGCTTGCAACAAAAACATGTTTAATATACAGATGTGCTGCTGTCAGGGTTTACTTCGTATGAATTTTTCGAACTAAGAAGAAAAAAATCTGTGAGAGCTGATTCAGGAACTGAAAATGTGCAAGTGTGTGGTGATTATCGATCAGTGAATTTAGACTGTTATAAAGTACAGTGTCAATGCAATATTTTTTTTTCTTTGTCTTCTCTAATACACCTTATTCAACTCACTAACTAATAAAGAGGCTCCTCATGGTCTGGGTTTGGTGTATGGAATAAGGAAAACACAAAAAGTTCCAGAGCATGGGGTCCCCATGACTGGGATGGGAACCCCTGGTCTGTAACATCATATACCCAAGGTTGCTATACAGAAAGAGCATACCCGATAGCAGCCCTTCTGTTGCTGCACATTTTATCAGCTGCCCTATACCCCATCCAGTGGAAAGGGACCATCATAGACTCAACAACTACAACTCAATCAAAAACATTAAGGCTGATTCTGCAGTTGGGATGCGGAATTCTGTTGAACATGTGTTCAAGTAAAATACACATTGTTCATAACTTATAATGAACGACTCATAAAAAAGGATGTTTTAAGCATGAGATATTAAATGGATTCATGCATTAATACAAAATAATATCATTTTGGAAATATTTGTATGACTATATTTCAAGGTAACGTTTAGTTATGGTGGGCAGGGAAAACACTGGAAAAATACTGCTGTTGATATATTTTAAATTATTTATCCAAAACATACGCTATGTTGTTGTCAAGGACACTATATGAAAATAATTTTTATACTATGAAAGCAAGTATGTTCTCTTTTAAATGGCCTGATATGATGCATTGTGCTCGATATGTCTAAGAACATGAACAAAAACGTCAGTTTTGATTTCAGGTTGACGCCAAGTAAACACTAGACGTTTGTCTCCGATTTCATCAGATATGCTTAATATAGTTATGCAGTGAGAGGATCACTGAATTATTTAAACCCTGCTGAAGAATTCTCTCTCTGCTTCTCGCAAATACATTCATACACAAAGACTGTCTCCCCTTCACACTCCCACCCATTTGTGACTGCAGAATGGAAATGAATATTCATGACCTGAATTCACATGAATATGCACACCTTACGAATATGCACAGTTGCGTGCATGCATGTAAGCCACTGTGTGTGTGTGTATGAGAGAGAGTTTGTGTGTGTGTGCGTGTGTGTGTGTGTATGTGTGCGTGTGAGTCGTGACTGTATGTTGACAGCCCCTCTGAACCTGGCATGCAGTCAGACTCAACACACAGAATTGCCTTTAGATCAAATCAGCGAGTGTATGTGTGTTGACTGGAAGGTGTATGATGACTTTGTGTGTGAATGTGGAAGATTTATGATGTATGAGTAAGAAATGAGTAGGAATGTGTGCACGGAAATGGGGTTATGTGTGAATCTGCTCAGCTCAGTATTAAAAGGGGGGGGGGGGGGGGGGGGGGGG
>JAILXH010005670.1:23959-43677 GCA_023558415.1 Piaractus mesopotamicus | reverse complement strand
CCACAATGACCCCATCACACTCAAATCATAATATCTCCTTTTCCTCTCATAAACACAACTGTGATATCGATTAAAAATTTTGAATCTGCTTGAATTTTCTCTCTTGTTTCAATAAATATAATTACACACACAATACCTACAACTTTATAAGTGTTAAGGCAAAGCTATCTTAACTATGACTAACATAGAATAGTGTTTCTCCAGTTACTGTTTCATCACAAAGAGCACAGCCTTTGCTTTGATACTGCAGGACAGAATCCAGCAGAGGGTGCCACAGACACATTTTGCACCCTGTAGCTAACCACATGATGGCACTGTTTGAGAGGAGTTCAGGATGATCTTCATGCAGGCAGATGTGAGCACGTGGGTGGGGCAGGAGGTTATGGGAGAGTAGTGTGAGATTTGTCCGAGATCAAGGTTGCCAGCCACAGTTGTATGAGCTTGCAGCTGTTATTCTGTGGTTTGTCGAGTGTGATGTCACTTCCCGTTGACAGATGTTGGCTCCTGCCCAGCAGCACGGTCTCCCAGGCCCCTGGTGCATGTTCCCACCCAGGAATTCTGGATGTCTGACAGCAACCAGGCCAGACTGTCTTCAAAAGCTTACCCTTACTCCTCTGAGGTCCGGTCACTCCTTCTGAGCCAAGAGCCCCTCCCGAGGTCTGGTGTCCAGAAGTTGTCTTGAGAAGAAAGCCTTTCCCATGATGCCAATGCCTTTCCATTGCATCCAATCATAATCTTATCTTATCTCAACTCCAAACTGTTGTTTCACTCCCACACGCCCTTGTGACTGGCAGAGCGAAGCTGGACTGTCAATAAGCAGAGCTAATGGTTCTAGGCTGCATCATTTACAAATCTCTTCATGTTCTAGCGAGTCTCGTCTTAGCCGTGTTGGTGCATGTTTGGCGAAACTTTGCCTATCCTGTTTCCAGTTAAGCTTCTTTCATTCAGGGGAAGTTCCCTTCGATGACTGAATACACTTTTAGGGTGACTTTATAGTAACAGCTCTGTCACAAAGTTAATGTAAAATGGTACCAAAGGACTGTAAAAAAAAAATATTTAACCAACATGCAACCAAAGGCCAACACATAAGGGTGGGTGATAAGCAGTGGAGAACCCTCAGGGCCTTCTGTGCTTTCAGTTGTTGTAGCAAGTATTGTGGTACTACTCTTATTTAAAGTTTTTGATTGGAAACGAAAGGGTTAAAAAGGGTTTCCGCCCAACGTAAAATGATCCAATCAGTAATTTTTAAAAATGTATTTATTTTGAAGGTGGATACAGCCATTGGTTAACACTTCAGGAGCTGAACTGATGGCCTAAAGCTTCAGATCAACCACATATTTAGAAACTGACACTGAAATTTATCACATTTTGATTCGAAAAGGGTGGGATCGTTTTTGTGAGAAAGACGTCACTCTGCGCCAAAGGTCACCAAACTTGGTCCTGGAGATTTACTTTCCTGTGGACTGTAGTTCAGACTACAATCTGTCACACCTGCTCCAGCTAATTAAGTCCCTGATTGGCTGGATCAGCCGCAGTGGTGTTAGGTAAAGGGAGCAGCAGCGTGTGAGATGCAGGTTGGAACTAAACTCTGCAGGAGCACAGATCTCCAGGAGGAGAGTTGGTGACCAGTGCTCTAGGCCTTCTGGAAGTCCTAGATATGTCACTGACTGTAAGTACAGGCCTCGCCAACACGTTTCAGTCACTTGTTAGAAATGGGAAACACTGGCAGTTCTAAAACAGTCCAGGACTGTTTAATTACAAAGTCATTGTAATAACAATAATAATAATAATAATAATAATAATATCTTTATTTACATAGCACTTTTCATGCCGGTGGGAGCTCAAAGTGCTTTACAGACAGGTGATAAAGCTTAACAGTAATACAAGAAATTATGAGCAATTTAAAATCATATAAAAAGAGGTATGTTTTTAAATGTATGTTAAAAGTGAGCACTGAGCTTGACTGTCTAATAAAAGGTGAATTAAGTTCCACAATTTAGAAGCATAAAAACTGAGAGATGCGTCTTCATTATTTTCTGTATTTTATGGAAGGCGTTTGCAGAAGGCCAGTATCTGCAGATCTGAGATCACATGCTGGAACATAAACAGACAGACACTCTCTGATGTAAGAGGTGCTTTCAGGTCATTTAGAGCTTTAAAAAATAGTAGCAGAATTTTAAAATCATTTTTGCATTTTTGGGCGCCAATAAATGAGCATTATTGTTCAGGTTTTTTTCTCCTAGTTTTTGAGTTTTGAAATTCATGGCCCAAACTGAAGGCCTAGCTCTAATAGTCACACTTCACCATGGTACTTGACATTTTCACGTTACATGATATGTATAATATTATTTTGGAACAGATGGAAAGAACCAGTAGTGGCACATACAAAAATATGATCAAAAACTGCATTTAACGTTTCATGAACTGCGCAGAACAAAATCCAATTAAACAGTCCTAGTTATGCTGTCTTTGTAATGAAACACGCTCTTGTACTGACGATATCTACAATGTGAGAAAAGCATAATTTGATGTAATTTATTTTATAAAGATCCTAGCCACATTGTCCACCCCTACTAACAAATTATCCTAAAAAAATGTTGGACCAGCTGTTGCCAAAAGTTGTGTTACAAAAAGCAAAACATCATTTTTTTTGTATTTAATTTATTTTGTATAAAAGGAATGAACAAAACGTTTATGTACCAATATTAGTGTTGTACCGATTTAACACAGGTAGCTCGCTACTAGACACACAAGGCTATTGCACACAAGACAATTCATACATATACACATTTTACACATACAAACAATACATACATTACATAATTTCATATATGCATAATAAAAAACACGTTTCATTTCCACAGGGTTAGATAACATTTTACACTGAATGGAAGCGACAGGTATGCCTGCAGACTTGACTCCATAAGTCTCCATAAAAAAAAAAATAAATGAGTGAAGAAAGATGCTTAAGGATGGTTTTGGAAGAGCTGCCAAAGTGCTTTCTCTGATGATCAAGAGAAGAAAAGACTGCAGGATATTTTGGGACCAAAAAAATTGTGTTTGTGTGGCTGTCTGAGAGAAAAAGTGGTGTGCGAGAACAACGATGAAGGATGAGGTCAGTCCTGAACAACAGGACGTACTGTAGGAAACACTGGACGTCCTGTGGTTGCAGGAAGTGGGAAGTTTTAGGCTTTCAGATGAGAGAATAATTAACCTCTAACCTATGACATGCGCTCTCAGGAGCCCTTTATTCTCCAAAGGTGTGTGCCTTTAGGGGCGCGTGATGAGAGGCGACATGTTTGTTTTCTCACTTCATCAGAATTTCCTGCCTCATCAAACGCCATATCTGTCAATCAGTGAAAGGTGTCACATGTGATTTGGTTGTTTTTTAAGACTTCACAGTGACCATTCCCCTCTTTTCTAGTCCCCTGACAGCTCAAGACAAAGATCAGTGTTCAGTAATACTGTCACAAGGTGAAGCTTTCGCTCCAAACACTTCATGCTTACATTCAGTTTCAGGAGAGCGCAAAACAGAAAGGACACGCCGCTGCAGCGATGCTACAGCGTTGTCGAGACAAGTCTATTACTGCCAGCACAGTGAAACATGTCAGCGCCATTTTCACTTTACAAATGTACTTTCTGGTTGCGCTTTCCTCTTATGAAACACAGTACAACAAGCAAAGGCCAGGCTGAGAAAGACAGAGAAAAAGGGTTAATTATGAAATTGTACATGAACAAGCCATACATTAGTTTTGTACACAGGTTAGAATGCCATGCAATATAATAAAACTGAATACTTTGCTTTTTACTGTAGTTAATCAAAGGGAATTATGCTTACATAATGGAATACGTAGGAAGGTTTTGCACTCATGGCTCAGGAGGAGTGCGCTGCGGAGTGTAATTTTTCACTCCCTGCCAATGAATCAGGACTACTGAATTACTCCACAACTCACCATTCATGTGACTTTGGACTTACTGACTGACTAATAGGTCAGTCATATATACAATCACAGAAAGCTTAAAAGTGCATTACATTAAAGTTTGCTTTAAGACAAAAATCTCAATTTTTTTGCTGAGGCTAAAACAATTTTTTGGTCATTGCCAAAGGGCTGAAAATGGCATTGACTTGGCTGTCATAAAAATGTGTCTCTATCTTTATGTGAACAATACAGTAAAAAATGCAAGGTTCTTACTGAAAACAAACGTTGTAAAATAACGGCTTTAAAACAAGTGAAAAAATTCAGTGAGGGTCCTAAATAAAACAACACTGAGTACATACCACAACTGTTTGCTCTAAACTCACAAGTCCACAGATGATGATTATGAATTCACACAGGTCTGACTGTTTCAGATTACGTCAAAGCTGACATCTCTGGCGTCGCTCTGTCGTCTTTCGTCTCTCACCTCCATCTTGGAGAGATTCTGAGGTGCACCTCAACTTCCTCTCAGTTGTACATCTGCTTGGAGACCTTGCTCGGAGTCTGAAAGGTCCTACGCTCAAACACAAGTGGTACAGTCCTGCATGATGGGTGTGGACTGGTGCTCATGTTTATTGGTGCAGTGGTCCAGAGAGCTGGAACTTTTGAGGGGCACCATGCAGCGGTCAGCTGGACGTCCGCAATTGAAGAGCCCCCAGCAGCACAGCACTCGAAGGAACTCTCTGCGCATGTCCTTACTGCGTAGCGTGTAGATGAGTGGGTTCAGTGCCGAGTTGAGCGTGGCGAAGCCAAAGAAGATATCGGCGTAGTTTAGGATGGGGCAGGAGGACATGTTGCAGGAGGTGTCCAGCAGGAGGATGGTGAAGGCTGGCAGCCAGCACACTATGAAGACGCCCAGCACAATGGTAACGGTCTTAAGTAGGGCATAAGCCTGAGAGTTAGTGGCCTCTTGGTGGCTGGAGCGCACAATCAGGTAGATGCGGACATACAGGATGACTATAGAAAGCAGGATGATACTGAAGATACTGACAACAAAGCGGATATAGTGCCTGGAGTTGAGAGGCAGAACGGCGGAACACTCGCTCAAGTTGTTAATGCAGTTCCAGCCTATTATGGGCAGGCCTCCGAGGAGGATGGAGGTGACCCAGCACGTTCCAATCAGGAGAAACATGCGGCAGGTCTTGTTGGAGCCATAAACCTTGACTTTGGTAATGGCGATATAGCGCTCTATGGCAATCGCTAGCAGGCTAAACACGGAAGCTGCCAATGCGATAAACGCAGTGCCCTCTCTTATAAACCACTGCACGGGCACCAGCTCAAAAGTCCTTGGACCTGAGAGGGAAATGTTGGCGATGTAGGCCGAGCCGGCCAGTAGGTCAGAGAAAGCCAGATTCCCTATGAAAAAGAACATGGCGGAGTGGAACTTCTTGTTCCGGAACACTGCGATGAGAACCAGAAGGTTCTCCAGAATAATGATGCTGCAGATGATGATGAAGATGATGTTCAGCGTGCTGGGCCCATCTCTTACCGCCCTGCGTTCTGCCAGTTCTTTATGGGTCAGGTTCTTGGCACACATGTAGTGCACTTGAATGAGGGTCTTGTTGTAGTACTGGGAGTACTTGCTCCTCATGCTGACGTCAGGACACTGTAATGACTGCATGGTCACTTCGTGGCCCGATGTCACCATGGCTATAGGCCTTCACCCCGCGGTCTGTTGGAGAAGGCCCGGGCCTGCAGAGCAGGGACTGGGGAGATGGCGCCAGGCCCAGAGTCACGTCTCAGTGGCCCAGGAAGTCCCTTTGGGTCGCCTGCACAAAAACACACAAGAGCAACAGCATGGTCATGGACAGGGCAAATAAAATATATGGAAAAATAGGAACACGACAGGATAGGCCATGGTTCTGTTGTTCAGTGTGCACCCGAGTACGGGTAGCATGTTCAGATCTGTCAAAATGGAAAGAGGCCAGCCAAACAATATGCATTTGAAAATATCACTCAAGTCAATTCTCAAATTTCAACCCACTTTCACTTGCACTAGTATGTCAAATACACATGATGTTATGCAAGGTTATGATAGAGTTTCATTTTTTTCTGTAGGCTTATGTCAATCACACTCATGTTGGGGTTCAAAAATAGTTTTTGTGGAGCTCTGGAATTTCCCCTTTGAGCAAAAAGCTCACCATGCCAAAACTCTGGCTACAGAAAAAACTGCTTAAATGCACAAAAAAGTGTACCAAGAGACTACTTGGTACAATCAGATCTCTACACCCACACAAGTTCTGGAGGTAGGAGAGGAAAATAAGTCTTCAAGCTCACTGACTCACATATGATGTGGGCTGCAGTCCTTTGAAGGATGTGTAAAGTGTGAAAATACAGATGAAATACTACAAGTTTAAACAAGTGTTTAGTGTTCCAATCCCGACCATTTAAAGAAATGGAGATGAGTAATGGTAACCATAGTCATTTAGATCAGCCTGCTGATAGATTACGAGCTTTCCCCCTGGTCAAAAATCCCCATTCAGCTGGAAATGAGTACAGGCCCAAACAAAGCACAGGAAATGCTAGGAAAGAGGCTAATTCTTATTCTTTTCTGATGACTTTTGCCCTCCACCAGACTTAATCTGTCAACATTCTCATTCTTTACCTCATTGTTTGCTAAAGCACCCCACTGCGCCATTGTTCACCTCTCACCTGTCTGCTGGTTTTGCTACTTTAATGCACATTTTTTTCACAATAGAAAAACACTCACAGTGCTGCAACAACAGATGTTGACAATCAGCAATGCCACGGTCAAGACATTTTACATCCCGATCCATGCTTCAGCCAACAAAACAATGCTGTCATCTTCTATCTAAAGATCCACTACTTGTTATTTGGACAAATGCTGTCAGCAATAAAACTCTTCATAGGGTTAGCCTGTAGCATTTGAATAAGTTAAACAGAGTGAATATTACTTACTGAGATCACGAGAACAGCTAATAGTTTACTGCTCAAATTTTCTAAGAACCCCCCACCCTCTTTTTTCTGCAATGAAAATAGTAAAAAGCTGACCACAAAAAAGGAATACCTCCCTGGCTTTTATAGTCATTTATAGTAAAATTTATAGTAAGCTAGAATGAATCAGACTGAAAATAAGATTTTCTTACTATTTGGACACCCAGTGGTGCACTAAATGATGCATTCGTAAGTCAATCTTGAGTCAGTGTTTCCGAGTCACGGTAGTAACTGCCGTACTGTCTGATCAGTGCAGTGATAGACGGTGCTAAACATCTGCCCATACAAAAAGGGACATGAAACCATGTGTGTTTTTCATTGTTTCATTCATTGTTGCTGTCATCTCTCCTCCCCCACCTTCTCTCTTTCCTATAATGACACAGTGACACCTATCAACATTCTTTTAATGTACTGTTTAAATTCATGTGTTTAATTTAGAGGGGCACCCCGGCCCAAAAGGAAAACTTTAACCACTGCTATATATGTTGTGCTTACCAGCATCCTACAGTGGTGCTGCACTAGAGTGAGATTTTCCGATTTAAAAACCCCCTTCTGATAATGTATCTTGAAGGTGGGAGGAACTGAAGTGATTTGGTGTAGGGTGGGCTGTTTGAGCTGGTGAATGCAGGAGGAAAGGATATAAGGAAAGCCAATATCACTGCTTCAAATCACCATTACAATGGAGAGAATGGAATACTCAGATGACAGAACTGACCCATCAGATGAGGAAAACAATTTCTTTTTTTGTTCAATGACTGAAGTAAGAGTTACATTAATGCTAGCTTGGTTGTTTTTATTAGTCTATAGATCAGTGGCTAGGCTAGCACTCAAGATTGGCTGACACCACACGGATTCCCGATGGTACTATAGTGAGGGAACACTGATTAATGCACAACATAACAACTAGCATTAAACTCAGTTTTAGGCCATAATGCTTGATTGATCACCAGTATTTAACATGCTATTTTAAAATGTTTTAATTTATAAGCTTTCAGATCATCTCAAGAATAGTTTTTCACGTGACCAGATGTTGTTTCATTTACCTTTATGGTGCAGAATGGACTACAACTGGAATCAAACAAGCATGACTTAAGAACTGATTTTTTCACATTTTTCCATGCAGCCACGGTATCATGATACCGCTCAGTCAGTGCTGGCCAAAGCCCAACACAGCTTCTTCGCTGAGAGCAGCAGGCAGGACCTGAGCAGCACAGACGAGTCCGCCAAGCGGAATGGCATCTACAGACAAAGGCAGGAATCTGAGACATCTACATGACGCACATGCACGCAGACATACACACCAGCTCGCACGGCGACATCGGGGTGAACACAGTTAGATGCACACAATTCAAACCCTGTCAAGGACTCTCAAACACGTACACACACTTAAATAAAGTAAACACACCGTGACACACGACTCAAGCACCGGCACACGGACAAAAAGGTGCAGCTGGACTCAGACCGTGCTGTCAAACATCTGCAGCCCAAAGCCAGTAATAACCAGCAGGCCATTTCCTCACGCAGGAACAAAGAACAATGGCCTCTTTCTCCATAGAGCACCGCTCACTCTAAATACAGTCGCTCAGGAGGTAAACTGATCCATAATCACGCCAGGCGACACCCATTGAATTTTCACCATTATGGTTTTTAAAGCATCAGGGCAAAAACTAAGAGACGGTTTTGAAGGCCTGCTTTGGCTGATGCTCAGTAATCTTGGAAGTGACACCATCTTAAATCTAGTATATCTAATATATGTTACTATGAGACTGAAGTAAGATTATTCAACTTATTTCTAGATGTCTTTCTTCAATATTGCATTTTTTTTTTAAAGAATAAACAAATACAATCTGCCAAAAGAACGAAGCACTTTCACTAGTAAAATTACTTACAAGCAAAAATGTAAAAAAAAAAAAAAAGGAAAGTTAATTGTATAATATTCTTGCAACAAAAGTTATTAGAGTTATTGACTAGATTTAAGATGATTTCACCTGCCAAGACATATGTAGAGATATATTTTTTGCAGCGTTTTTGTTTTTGAACATATTGGCCTCACAAGCTCTTCTATGACCTTTTGTAAGGAGAAGTTTTGCGCTCAGGTTCTGTCGTGTGCAGGTGAACTTTAACCGACAGGCAGCTCTCGTGACCTTGGCGTTACCGTGGAGACTGGGCTGTCTGTCAGGGCGAGCTTCTGACAGCGTGTGAAACCTGATGGGCTGGTTTGACTGCAGGACCGTCTCCAATCTCGACAGTAGACCCTAACCCCTGTCCTAAGACATAAACACACACACACACACAGCCAGTGACACATGCAAGGGGACATTCCCTTCTAATCTCACGCACCCAAGACAGAGTCTGTGTTTATAAATGCATGAACGGCTTTACGGCGCACTCAGGCAGACAAATGTCAAATGTGCGCTGCTCGACAAAAGTTTGGGGACACCTTGCCTTCTTTTGAATAGTTTCCACTGATGTGAGAGAAAATACCTGCAGGTTTTGTTAACATAAAACAACGATGTGCTAATCCTTTGGGTAAATTTAGCTTCAGCACGCTACACGTTGATCAAAGTGTCTTTCTTGGTGTGAAGAGCAGGTTTTGCCTAAATAGTGACTGGACAGTTTTCTTTTTCAAACTCTTGTTAAAAGCACATACTGAAACTAGGGATAAGGGCTGGACAATGTGGCAATATGTATTGTTATGGTGATAAACTGTGCCACAACATGTCACAATATGCTTTTGCGATCATATTGTGGATATCGTCAGTACTTTAAAAACCTTACCAATTGCCTGTTTGATTGTGAAGAGTTGGAAAAAAGGGAAAAAGTCAGAAAAAAATATTGCGATGTATCGTGTCGCAAAAACCTCTTAAAGTATCGCGATAACACATATTTTGCATATTTACATATTGCCAACCTGTACCAGGGATGCATGATAATAACTGCTTTAAAAAATATCAGATACCAGAAAATATTTATAGATATTTCAAATATCGGCATCAGACAGATATTTAGATATTTCAAACCGATATTTGATTACCTATTTATGTATCTGCATTGATACTGGCACATAAATGCATGAAAAATATCCGATACTGGCATCGCCCCCCATTTCTGTGCTTCCATAATTGTAACTAAAACGTGGTTTAATCACCTGAATGGTTTCAGTGCTGACATCATAGCAGTAGGATACAATGCGTTTTGGGGCATTATAGCACTGTCACTGATGCTAGCAGAAATATGCAATATTGTTCCTCAAAATAAATCTGCTTAATTCATTGAAAACTAACAAAGAAAACATACTTGTTTATATTAAAAGCCTTTTGACAATTAGGTGTCCACAAACTGTTGACGAGACTTTTTAATTCCTTTCGAAAAGAATAATAATAAAAAAAAAGATCACACCAAAGGCTTATTTAGAGTTGAGTCCTGTTTAGGCCGCATTAAAATAAACAATAAAAAAATGAAAAAAAAAAAATAAAAATAGAAAGTTAAAATAATAGCTACGCTGACAATGTTCACAAAAACAGGTGAGCTGGTCAAGCATCTACGCTTTGGACTGATTTCTGAGTCTAATTAAATATCAATGGTTTCATCATGAGAAAAGGCTACTTTGTAAAAACACTAAAGCCACTATATCTGTCATAGCAGAAAAAAAACAGATGCAAGTGCATACTGGATGTGTGAAAGTTGGTGTCACGTTTGAGGAGGTGTAAAATGTAAGGCAGTTAGAAAAAGAGAGAGGAGGCTGTGCGCCAACGCTATAAAAAGGCCAAAGGAAGTGCTTGAGCTGACATCCTGTTCAGCTTAGCAAGGAGAGTGAGAGACAGAGAGAACAGGAGACGTTCATAAGAGCCTTCCAGGTACGGGGCAGGAAGCAGAACTTTCAGCGAATGTTAAAGACTGCCTCTTTAGTAACTCTTTTGACAGAGAAACCACATTATGAGGCCAGGTAACACTACCGAGTAAACACCTACTTTAATCTCAGATGGAGGAGCTGCGGTCTGTTCCATGCTTGTTCAGCACTACTGTTTTTCGCTCTTTTTTGAAAAGGAGCATAAAAAACGGACAGAGAAGGCCATGTACACATCTGAACGTGGCAACATTAAAGCAGTGGAACAGGCGCAACAAAAATAATACACCAATAGCCTGGGCAGTACATTTCAGTCAAAAGAAATGAGCACACACTTTCTTCACTATCATTAAAGTCAGTTATGATCAATTATATTAATATTTAGCACAGTGTGTGCTTGTTTTTTTAGCTAAAATATGATTCTTCAGCTATTTTCCAAAGTAGAAAAATGCTTGGTGTATTGTTTTTTTTGCCTATTCTCCAATAAAGTGTAAATAGCTTACATTTATGCAAATGTCATTAGGATCAGGGTTATGTAACGCGACAGCTAGTGCATGGGAGCCGTGTTCAAGTTACCTGTTAACGTGACTGAGGCTGTGCTTGGCCAAAAAACCCTGAAATCTGAACTAAAGGCCTCAGTGCGGACAGGGCCCTGCCCCACAGCACACTGACAGCTCCACAAAGGCCCCAGGTGCTTGTTTGTGCTTCCCAGCAACACCTGATAAGCCCCAATTAGTGCCCCTCCGAGGTACTTGGGCTACCCCACCGCCCACCTGCTGCCTTTCTATGGCTTGACACCATTCTCCACTTTCTCCTGCGAAACCCGCAGCAATAACCGTAGCATAGCTACACCAAAACAACAGCTCACGTCTCTCAAGTCACAGCTTGGCCGAACGTAAGTGTGAAAAAGCCACATTAATAAAGTGAAAATTTACAGGGTGCTGCACTGAAAACAATGCGCTGAAGTGACTTTGAATTGGGTCTTTCAGCAAGGACTGCGTTAATGTAATACACTGTACTCATATGCAGGTGATGTACAGCCAAGCCAATAAATATTTGGACGTCAACAAAGTTTTATTTTAGCTGTCTACCACAGCATATTGGAGTTTATTGGAAATATATTGGAAAATAAATTCCCCTCAAATTAAACCTGAAATTTTTTACTTTGAGCTCATAATCATTATTTCATTTCACCTCCAATATGCCGTGGTAGACAGCTGTACATATGTGAATCAAAAAAACTGAGTCCATTATCAGTGTGTTCAGAGTGGCACTTCATTTTTACTAAAGGGAAATTCCTTTCAAAATTTCCACATAATTAAAAGACGTAAACAAAGCCATTCTAGTGGTTTCATTTAAAATATTCTGTTCTACATAAAATATCTACTTGTTCACAAGTGGTGGTGATAGGAACCAGACGTCTGAAACACTTAAAAAGCTATCTTAAATAAAGTTCTTACATGAAACGGTCACAAATAATACTGCCTGATGTCTGAGACATTGTTTTATGACGGTTTTAAGAAAGGGTTTCCCCTAAAACACATTGTTTTTAAATCCATGCAAGGCTGAGAGGTACATGGAGGGAACTGTAAAGCAAAATAGTACCCAAGGAAATTATACTTTTTCATATTTACCACTATTTATATTTACCACTAAAATTCAGAAGGAACTTGCAGGTTTAATGTTGGTTTTGGATAGTAAACAGTAAATAGTAATCCTAAATAGTGAATTAAAGGGCTATATCTGAATTGCAGACATTGTGACCACTGTTTCCTTTAACTAACACTGGGAAGAAATATGAGTCACATTAACCCACTCTGAATGACTTTGTTTACAGCTCAACGACTGAATTGTGCAGAAATATTGAATAATCTGTGGAGTTCCTTTCTAATGTCACCTTTTTCTAGTTTTGTTTCATTGATATGGCTTTTTCACACTTACACGCATTCAACAGTGCCTGAGAGAGCCAAGCTATCATTGCTGGTGTTGCACATTTGCTGATTAGGATCTTGTTTATTAGTCAGCGATTAATTCTCACTACATGGAATCGCCGTAATTTGTCTTGCTGAATGATTGTGTGCATTAAAGCAGTTGATAACGACTCTCTCGCTTCTTTCCCCTAACCAATCACAGTCAATTAGACTGCATGTCACATCATCATCACAGTCATTTTCCTACTTAGAGTCATCTCTCCTGGGCTTTTAGAGCTGTGCTTGTAGTGTGCATGCTTGCATGTGTTTGCATGTCTGGCAGCCCTTTCTCCCCCTCAGCCACCTCTCTTCCGTAGGGCTGCGCACTAATGGGCTGGATAATGTGCACTACTACCTACAGCTCTACGTGCTAAAAAACAGCTCTTTGGCTTCTCTCGGGCCTATCATCATCCTCTTCATCACTTTCACATCCTTTTAGCTCTTTACAACACCTTCTTCAAAGCGCTCAGTGGCTTTGTGGTGTCACGTCTGCAGCGAGACTAAAGACAAAAGGCGCAATCAGTTATAAAACGTACTGTCCGACTTTCTTCACCTTTCACTTGTGCGAACGGAAAAATATCACTATGCTGAGATTTTTATCAGGAAAACATGAGGCAACATTCAACTTTGCGCAGACATTACAGGACCTCAGAATGTCTATAAAGGCAGCCTTTCATGCTCTTGTCTACTGCACTCTGTCAAATGTAATGATATTGACTGGACGAGTTGGAGCTACGTAATGTAAGCGATAAGGGAGCAGAGGGAATGAAGGGGGCAGAGATAGTGAGAGAAAGAGAGGGGAGGGAAAATTCCATGTGAAGGCCAAGGCCATAGAGCAAGTCATGAGCCAATGCCGGTCACCTCAGCAGAGCTGATAGTACGTGAAGCTCTCTCAGGCTCAAGGCTGCACGCTATCAGCCTGCCATCAGTCATTCACACTTTCCAAATGGCCTGCATCAAACAAACACATTTTACATTATAATATATAAATACACTGTACTGTATACTATAATGTAGCACTTCATATGTATTTGGAACACATGGGTTACACATATGCAAATCCCATCACTGTAAAAACAATAATATGGTGGTTTAACCAGAAATCTGATTTTATTAACTGTTAAATAATTAGTTAACAGAATGTACCACATTGATAACTACTGTACTATTAACTTACTATTAAATGTCCAATGAAATGCTAAGACAACCAGGTTACTTGCTTTTTAATTTAAAACAATAAATCCATTGTTTACACTATACAAAATGTAATACTATTAATTAAATATACATACATCAATCATGTTTCACACAAATTTCACATGTAATATTATCTATATATGTATTTTATACATATATAATAAGAACCGCATGCTTTTGTATATGCTTCTGTATGATTTGAATCTGTTTAGTATTACAGGATGTATTTAGATTTCAGAGACATTTTCAATAATATTAGAAAAGTATTACTTAATTATTTTCCCATTTACAGTGCCTTTAGTTTTTCACTTTCTTTAAAATGTCCTCTTTTTTAAACTCTTTCAAAATTAGATTATGTTACTGGAAATTCATTGGAAAATGTATCTATTATTTGTAACCCAGAAAATACTGACTTAACATTCAAGAGGGTTTCATATTTTTGCAGAGCACTGTATTGTAATATATTAAGGCAGTACACTTTCACAACACTTTTATTATGGTAAATATACAGATCACTAAAGTTCAAGGCCTTTAAAGTCCATGATTCAAATAGCCTGAAGTTGTCACTAAAACTGCAAGGGATTTTTTTTCAGCTGAAATGTTTTTATTATTTGTTTGCAGTTCAGTCCATGGAAACCAGCAACAAGGTAAGGACACTATTCAGAGTGAGAAAAGATAAGCACTAAAACGCGCAGACTCACATTCAATAATATAGTAATAAAGAAACCAACCAAAAACAGAAGAGCAGAAAGTCAACACAGACTTTTCAACAGGTTAACGAAGTGAAGGACAGAGCAATGAGAGTACAGAGTGAATTTTGAAATAAAAAAGTAAAAAGAAAAAAGAATTCAAGATTTTGGTTCACTATTTAAACAGATTTGAGACAAAAGGTCAGTTAGTCTTATCCATTCAGAATTTGATCTACTCATCAGAAGCTTTTACATAAACTTGTGGAGTCCACGCAAGCTGTCATTAAAGCAAACGAGGGACATATCAAATAAAAAAAAAAATCTGAAAATCTCACCGAATTGTTAGGCTGATAATGTAAATTTTAATTTGTAATATATTAAATTAGAAAAGAATGCAAAACAGAAGCATTTTCACTAGCGTTCTCCGACTACTGGACCCCACTGTAAGTAACTAATATATGTAACATCAAGGGCGACCAATACGAACTGTACAAACAGAGCACGCCTCCAGCTGTTTACCTCAAATCGCCCACAGATCAGGCCGCTCAGTGCAGACTTTGTTTCTCATGCACTTTGTTTGCCTAGCCTTCATAACACATGCAACCGCATTTAGCGCAACAACGGCATCTGCTGCGTGCTGCACCTCTCATTTCATTTATTATCCATGTAGGCAGGCTGGAGCATGCCCTGCAGATACATGCTCACACACACACACACACACACACATATATATACAAACATTAGTCTGACACCATGCTGTTCTCCACAGCAGTCTGCTGGTGCTGCTACTGAGCCCCCCTCTGTATCACAGCCCCAGGCCTCCTCTCGCTCGCTTACACACGCACACACACCTCACCATTATAGCTGTGCATCGATTAGCCATGCAGAAGCGGGGCACTTCCCAGAATCTGAGCGTATCGTTGCAGCGGACAGCAGCAGCAGCGCAAAGAGGAGCTGAAATCTGTGGAGACCTTTGGCCCCCAGCAGTCGAGAGGTTTTGCCTATTTATATCAGGCTGTGAGAGAGGAGTTTAGATAGAGCTCCAAAGTGAGGGTCCACAATCAGAGCTCCTTGAAAGGCCTGATGGAGGCCACTTTGAGACGAGTGTGTGTGTGTGTGTGTGGAAAGAGAATGAGAGTTGGAAATCATATCACAGCATAAAATACCACAACATGTTCAAAGAACAAAGCAGGGTGTTTATTAAACCTACTTTGGGACTATTTAATTTGGCTACAGTATGGATGACTACTTTAATGGTAACTGCTTAGTCAAGAGTTCTTATTTTACTTTTGCTGTCCTTTTTAGAGATGCACCAATCAGGAAGTCTTACAGTCGATTCTGATTACAGCCGAACTGGCAAATTGGCCTTGTTTTTTTTTACTTATTTTTAGCCTTTTTTAATACCCGAAGCTCACACTGTTTGGGCTAAGTGAACACATAAAACACACCAGTACTAGTACATTTATTATCTATTATTTTCTCTTTAAACGGTCCGTATCATGTTAAAACTAACTGTCCTTGCATTTTTGAAAAGAGTTTGAAATAATATGTAAACATTTTCACAGTTTGAACAACATTTACTTCATTCTCCAGTCCATATGTGAAAATTAAGCTGCAAAAACTGCCCATTTTGAATTCATTGTTTTTGTGATATCACAAAAGCCAACACATTAATGTGTATCCATCTATTCAGTCTACAGCAATTTAGCTCTGTCCATTCAAGCTGATGTTATGTGGAGTGTTCAAACCTGGGCTGCTTTTTGAATGAGGCATAATATAGGGCATCCAATTAGAACAGAGCTCATTTACATATATAAGTTCTAAAGGCACAATAACAAAGGTAGGAAATGGTAATGTAAAAACTATGACAGTTTTTGGAATTAAAACTCATTCAAATGTGATGAGAGGACCTAAAGAAAAGAAGTAAAATACAAAAACATAGAACATGGGTTCTTTAAAAGGCTAAACTGGCATTTTAAATCTATAAATAAAAAAAACAGTTGACTAATTAAATAATATCAATCAAATAAAGTGCTACAGTAATAAGTAACTGGCTAAGTAGCACAATGAGTCATGCATTATTATGCTGGAACATTTTGGTACAGCTGCAGCAACAGCTTTCAAATACAGCTCCCACTTACCTGGCTCATACAATTTACATCATACAGTTGCAACAGAGATCGGCTAAACATTAAAATAATAAATCGGTCGACTGCTGACTGCTCGTTTGAAGAAATAATCACCCAATTCTGGTCTTGTCAGAGTTCTGATTGTGGACCTCACTACTTTTAAAATGTAATTACATAATAGCATGATTAGTTTCTTAGTGATTTGCATGCACATTCAATATACGCTCTGCTTTGACAGCTCTGATTCTCCACTTCTGAGTTTTTCTGTTTGTTTCAAAGTCAAGAAATGACAAAAATGTGAGTTTTACTTTCAGCAAAAAGAGACTTTTTGTCAAATTCTGATCTGTTCTACATACAAACTGAAAGTTGAGCATCCACACTTACGATAAAACGTCTCTGCTTGCTCAGACAGTGATAATTATCTATGCTCCTCCCAGTCATACATGCATATACATGTGTACAGTTTTGTCTAAGGGATATTGTTTGCATTTTGAGTTTCAGAGACCCGAGCCTGTATTCACAGAGCTGATCAGAGTAGAAGTGCTGATCTAAGGACAGATTTGTCTCGTATTTACTACAACATATTTTCCTTACAAGAGCAAATCCAAGATACACCACTCCTACTCTGAAAAGCCGTGACAAAATCTCCCTTAATAATTTCTACTTCCTGTCACCAGAGCTTCCACGGGAGGTAGAATTTGTGATTAATTTTAAGAGGAGTTCAGCTTGGCAGAGACAGCATAAAAAGAAGGCAAATCTCCCTTCCTGTCCTTTCTTATCACCAGAGCACGGCTGAGTGCTACCAGACAGACTGATAATACACAGAGGCTGGAGACCTGAGCTCACACCAACATACAAACACATGGCAGCACACCCACACTCTCCCGTGCAAACTGAAACAGTCTTTGCAGACACCAAACGGTGCCACATACACGGTAAAAGCAAACCCTAATGCAACTGAGTTGACACACTCTGAAAATATCTTAGCTTGCCTATGCGTATCATCCCAGACAGTGGATCGCAGAGAACCATGATTGCTTCCTCTTGCTTTGCAAAACAACTGTATGTAACAGCGCACGAGTAACACCCGCATGTAAATATAGAACATGGTCAGTAGAACAATCCACAGTAGCGCTAAGATTTTGATAACACCACAGATGGTTTCTGCTGTGGGCCATGCGCGTGGATGTGTGCACTTTTACCAGGTAAGTGCTGCAGTGAGCCCAACCAGCAAATCAGTTGTGCTTGCACATGTGCCAGCAGAAGGCTCATCATTTCACATAAGGACGGGACTTGCATTGGGCACAGAGGATTGATTCATAGAGGGTAAAAACATCTGTGCTCTCAAATGGTGCACTGCATATCTTGAGTCAAATTTACCCGATCAGCCAAGACGTTCGCATAAGCCATGAAGTTGCACTGGTGCTACAAGACTAATGTAGCTGTAAAGTGATGAAAGCTTGAACCCCATCAATTATCACTGTATAAACAGCCTGCCTAAATCATCACACTTGGCTCAAACTGTGTCGAGTTGTTAAATAGTCTCAAGTCGACTTGCTTATGATTAAAAGTTAAAAACATTTTTATACAGTGTCAGAAATCTCATACGCAGGTTTATTTGACATTTCCTTACGACTCTTGGTGATTTATCAGGCAGTTTGCACAATGCTAATTGGAGGCTATATAGTTTTGACACTAGCCTTGCAGCTCCATTGCAAAAGTAGCAAAAGCAAACATTCAAAACCAATTATGTTTTGGCTGACTGACTACATTTGGGTGAGGTGAAGAGTTGTGTACATCAGATTTTTTTCCTAAACCATCACTTAAACTGAATATCAAACTGTTTTTTCAGTGATAAGAATTCCACACCATACACTATTATAGGCAGTTTTTCAACCATGCTACTACAATTTTGGACTGAGCATGGGGCCATAGAGGCAGCACACGGAGAGAAAAGCAAGAATGTAAGCAGATCAGCTGCTGTGGTGAGTGACGGAAAAGATCAGCCAGATAGAAGATAAGACTCAGCGATCTCTCAAACCTGGGAACTCCGAGTCAACCGCAAGAGGTGGTGTAAATAAGACTAAACGCACACAGGCACTGAAATACAACGTCCCTGTAGCTTTGAGCGTAAACTTGCTTAAGCTCGCTCCAGACATGCATGGTGTAAAATGAGAACGGCTGAGTAGATCTTGCAGCTCAAGAAATGATGGCGATGACTCAAGGGTGGTGTTCTGTACTTCTTTGTTCGTAGAGCCTGCGCTTAAGGATAAATACCTGCCCCTTCATTTTTAATGCATGCATCTCACCAGGGAAAAAGGAATCAAAGCTACCCGGGAAGAAAAAGAAACAGATCTGCATCTTTGCATCTCATAATGAATCCTCTAATGAAGTATTTGTTTTGGATCGGGGTGAAGTGAATGTCCCTGGCAGAGGAAAACTAGCACGGTGAGAGGCAGTGGCACCGTGCCATGTGCCTCGTGGACATGATTCTGCTGTGGTAATATAGGGGGGATTTGGAAATTCGTTAACGATTTTATTCTGCTGACTCTTGAGGGGGGAGGGGAAGAAGCTGCAGGAGGCAGTTTGGCCACAATTTCCTCTTACAATACTGGTCAATGCACTGTTGCTAAAATGCGTGCTTTATTTGTCTTTCTGGTGCTCTCCTTCTTCTCTTTCGTGCTGTCTTGCTTTCACACGTACACACGAATGCACGCACTACTATGCATGCACAACAGCACTGTGCATATACACTACGGATGGTACAGCATGAAAACTTTCTATCATGAGATCGGCGACCAATATTATTATACTTTTCAGTATAGTTAGTGTTCTTAAAATATGTTCAATATGCTGAAAAAGCACTAATACACAATTAATAATGCTTTTTTAACCTCTCACATTTCTTTATGATATCAAAAAAATCAACAACAACCTAAACAAATCTTCTGTGC